>SKCR01043993.1:0-36201 GCA_019454045.1 Zanthoxylum bungeanum
GAAAATGACAAACAATTATTTACCCTCTGTCTTCTCTCCACGCACCAATCGATCGAATAAAGTCAATGCTAATATATTTTTGTATGTTTATATAATTTTTAATATTAGATATACGGGCATTGCTACAATACCCTTGGGTATCAGATACCCAAGGGTTGGGGGAATTAAAAAACAAAAAAAATGAGAGTAACTGGTTGCCACGGCCGGTTGCAACCAGTTACTCTAAAAAAAAAAATAATAAAAATAATTTTTTATTATATAAATTATAAAATATTAATAAAAATAAAATTATGAAAAAAATTTAAGGTAAATTTTTAAAAATTTATTTTTAAAAAATACTGAAAAAAAATAAAATAATATAAAAAATTTATTTTTTTATAATATTGATAAAATAAAATAATATAAAAATATATTGCATATTTATTGGTCAAAGTTGCATGTTTAATGGTAGAAGTTGCATATTTAACGGTCATAGTTGCATGTATGATTTTCAAGGCAGATACAATTGCATGTTATTGCTAAAGTTTCATGTTCAATGGTCTCGGTTTGCATGTTTATTGCTAAAAGTTTCATCTTCCAAATATTGCATATTTATTGGTCAAAGTTGCATGTTCAATGGTAGAAGTTGCATATTTTACGGTCATAGTTGCATGTGTGATTTTCAAGGCAGATACAATTGCATGTTATTGCTAAAGTTTCATGTTCAATGGTCTCGGTTTGCATGTTTATTGCTAAAAGTTTCATCTTCCAAATATTGCATATTTATTGGTCAAAGTTGCATGTTCAATGGTAGAAGTTGCATATTTTACGGTCATAGTTGCATGTGTGATTTTCAAGGCAGATGCAATTGCATGTTATTGCTAAAGTTTCATGTTCAATGGTCTCGGTTTGCATGTTTATTGCTAAAAGTTTCATCTTCCAAATATTGCATATTTATTGGTCAAAGTTGCATGTTCAATGGTAGAAGTTGCATATTTAACGCTCATAGTTGCATGTGTGATTTTCAAGGCAGATGCAATTGCATGTTATTGCTAAAGTTTCATGTTCAATGGTCTCGGTTTGCATGTTTATTGCTAAAAGTTTCATCTTCGAAATATTGCATATTTATTGGTTAAAGTTGCATGTTCAATGGTAGAAGTTGCATATTTAACGGTCACAGTTGCATGTGTGATTTTCAAGGCAGATGCAATTGCATGTTATTGCTAAAGTTTCATGTTCAATGGTCTCGGTTTGCATGTTTATTGCTAAAAGTTTCATCTTCCAAATATTGCATATTTATTGGTCAAAGTTGCATGTTCAATGGTAGAAGTTGCATATTTAACGTCATAGTTGCATGTGTGATTTTCAAGGTAGATGCAATTGCATGTTATTGCTAAAGTTTCATGTTCAATGGTCTCGGTTTGCATGTTTATTGCTAAAAGTTTCATCTTCCAAATATTGCATATTTATTGGTCAAAGTTGCATGTTCAATGGTGGTAGAAGTTGCATATTTTACGGTCATAGTTGCATGTGTGATTTTCAGGGAGATGCAATTGCATGTTATTGCTAAAGTTTCATGTTCAATGGTCTCGGTTTGCATGTTTATTGCTAAAAGTTTCATCTTCCAAATATTGCATATTTATTGGTCAAAGTTGCATGTTCAATGGTAGAAGTTGCATATTTAACGCTCATAGTTGCATGTGTGATTTCAAGGGAGATGCAATTGCATGTTATTGCTAAAGTTTCATGTTCAATGGTCTCGGTTTGCATGTTTATTGCTAAAAGTTTCATCTTCCAAATATTGCATATTTATTGGTCAAAGTTGCATGTTCAATGGTAGAAGTTGCATATTTAACGCTCATAGTTGCATGTGTGATTTTCAAGGCAGATGCAATTGCATGTTATTGCTAAAGTTTCATGTTCAATGGTCTCGGTTTGCATGTTTATTGCTAAAAGTTTCATCTTCCAAATATTGCATATTTATTGGTCAAAGTTGCATGTTCAATGGTAGAAGTTGCATATTTAACGCTCATAGTTGCATGTGTGATTTTCAAGGCAGATGCAATTGCATGTTATTGCTAAAGTTTCATGTTCAATGGTCTAGGTTTGCATGTTTATTGCTAAAAGTTTCATCTTCCAAATATTGCATATTTATTGGTCAAAGTTGCATGTTCAATGGTAGAAGTTGCATATTTAACGGTCACAGTTGCATGTGTGATTTTCAAGGCAGATGCAATTGCATGTTATTGCTAAAGTTTCATGTTCCAATGGTCTCGGTTTGCATGTTTATTGCTAAAAGTTTCATCTTCCAAATATTGCATATTTATTGGTCAAAGTTGCATGTTTAATGGTGGAAGTTGTGAAGTTGCATATTCAACGCTCATAGTTGCATGTGTGATTTTCAATTTCCAATGGTCTTGGTTTTGCATGTTTATTGCTAAAAGTTTCATCTTCCAAATATTGCATATTTATTGGTCAAAGTTGCATGTTTAATGGTGAAAGTTGCATATTCAACGCTCATAGTTGCATGTGTGATTTTCAATTTTCCAATGGTCTTGGTTTGCATGTTTATTGCTAAAAGTTTCATCTTCCAAATATTGCATATTTATTGGTCAAAATTGCATGTTTATTGCTAAAAGTTGCATATTCAACGCTCATAGTTGCATGTGTGATTTTCAATTTTCCAATGGTCTCGTTTTCCATGTTTATTGCTAAAAGTTTCATCTTCCAAATATTGCATATTTATTGGTCAAAATTGCATGTTTATTGCTAAATGTTGCATATTCAACGCTCATAGTTGCATGTGTGATTTTCAATTTTCCAATTGTCTCGTTTTGCATGTTTATTGCTAAAAGTTTCATCTTCCAAATATTGCATATTTATTGGTCAAAATTGCATGTTTAATGGTGGTATTTTTCAATTAAGTAAGTTATTATGGCTAATTACGTTTGAAAAAATAATATTTCGGATATTAACTAAAGTTAATGAGCATGGAGGAAAAATTTAAATTTTTCGGTTATTACATATGTCAATTGCCTAAAGTTAATGACCTGTAGGAGAATTTGTTAAATAGAAAATGTTCTCTTTTATGTTAACAATAATTTTCCAAAAAATAATTCATTAGGAATACATAATAAAAAAAAATGAAACTATATAAAAACACAAATTCTAATAAATGGTAGGAGTATTAGAGCAATCCAAAGTTTAAATTAAAATTTCAGCAAGCATAAAAAAACAGAAAGCCTGCGATGGTTGGAGAAGGATCAGGTGTTTCTAAACATACCGATAGGTCGAGGTCTACCATTCAACATTCTATTGATCTAATTATATTTTTAATGAATTTTTTATACATGTGAACATTTAAAAAAAATATTTTTTTATTTAAAAAATATTTTTTAATTCTTTATTTTTTTTAAAAAATATGAGTCTCAGCGTGGACATGTATCGACGGGCTATAATGTGTTTAAGTGTATACACACAAAGAATGATATAACTTTTATTGATAAGAGGTCAAGCAACATTAATCTAAATTTTTTCACTTTATAAATTAAATTTTTTTTAATTTTCTCTTTTCAAATTATTTTTACTTTCTTATATAAAATTTTATTAATGGTAGGCTGCTGACCGGCGTAAACACACACGTATAACGCAAGCGCACGTATCGTTCAAGTAGTATAAAAGTATCGATCCCACGAGGACTTAAAACCTTTTTGTTATTAATTTATGGGGCCAAATGATTACTAGTATCTAACAGGTTGTTTGATTTGTTTGATTTGAAATAGCGATGATTCTAAATTTAAAACAAGTAAATAAAATTACGTGAAAATAAGTTGATTAAAAATCCAAATTTATAAAACTATCCAGGGTTGTGATTAATTCCAATATTAATTAAAAGATGAAGTGGTTATCTTATAGTTGGGTAAAATATCGATTTATTAACCTGGAACACTAAATCAAGTAAAAGCCTCTTCCGATGGTCAATTACAAATACCTAGTATAATCCAATTGAACCATATGTCTATGTCAACCAAATTACCTAGATTCATTAAGATTAAGTTCCAATTATGGCTACCCCCGCCCGACAGGTATATTCATATCCTGTAAGGAAATCTATAAAAGGGTTATCTATCCTCAATGAAGATCGTGGGCTATTGAGTCTGAGGTCATAAACTTAAAATCCATATGTCTAGTTCATTTTAAGTTTACCTAATCAGTTTTATTAATGGCCAGTTAATAAAAAGCATTAAGATTAAAACTCAATAAATAAATCTTTAAATTACCCCAACTGTAATCTAACCCCTTATAAACCGGTTATATTGAAATTTATCACAACCCTAGATACTAACTTAGTTACTACTCATAACTAGGGCTAATGAAAACGACATAAAATAAATGCTGAAAAATAAATGCGGAAAATAAAAGCGGAAAAGTAAATAAAAATAAACTGCCAAGATAAAAGGAATTACTTTTACTAACTACTAACTTAGATATCTCCCTTAGTACAACATATTCACTCGTGATATTAAAACCAACCAGCCATAAAGGCGGTAACCAGATTAAGTCAATATTAAGTCCAACCAGCCATAAAGGCGGTAAAATTTGTCCATGAACCTGCCATGTAGGCGGTAAAATAAATTTAAAAGCCCACCGACCAATATAGCGGTATTCCGTGTTAAGTCAGGATTAATCCGGTTTATAATAATAGCCCACCGACCAATATAGCGGTGTTCCTTTATTAAGTCCAATTTTAAATGGTGAATATGTTGTTTCTAAGGGAGATTAATCTAAGATGGTAACAGTAAAAGAATTACCTTTCACCTCGGTAGGGGGAAGTTACCTCCTCATGGTTGAATAGTAAAACTGTAAAAAGTAAATAGTAAAAAAAAAATACTATTATTATTGAAATAGTAAAAATACTATTATTACAAAAAGAAACTACTATTACTATTACAGAAACTGTAAATAAAAGAAACTAGATAGAAAACTCCCTATTTACATCAGAGGATTCAGAGAGAAAGGTACATTGAAAACTGAAATTCTGAGCTCTATTTATAGTTGAAATTACTGTTTCAGCGTCGCGACACCCAAGCCTTTAGCGTCGCGACACTGGAACATTGGACACGTGTCGCGCGCTGATTGGCCGGCTGAAATCTTATCCGAATGAGGCGGCTGAGCTCAATTATTATGCTGACGTGGCGATGAAGTGGCGCTGACGTGGCGACACGTGGCGATTGCGAATGTCGGCACCGTAGGATTGCGACACGTGGCGACACGTGTCACGCTGTGATTGGTTGATGATGATGTGGCACGTTAACTTTGTTGACCGATGACGTGGACGATGATGTGGCATGACATGTGGCAAAGTTGACTTTTGACTTGCTGATGTGGCGGATGACGTGGCGACACGTAGGATGACACGTGGCGATGACGATTGTCGGCACCGTATGATGATGACACGTGGCACGGCGCATGTTAGCAAATCAGCTCTGATGGTGACACGTGGCACGGCGCACGTTAGCAAAGTCAAACTTCTCAAATTCTGACCGTTGACCGATGGCGCACGTTAGCAGATCCGGCGCAGATTCGGCGTCGCGACGCGCAGAAGACCAAAATTTTCCAGTTGACGTATTTTTGTCCGTTTTGTCCCCAAATTGCCCCCAGTGCTCTCCAAACTTTATTTATCTGCAAAATAACAACAAAACAAATCAAAACGTTCATAAAACTCAAGAATCTATACAAAATATTAGGTTAAATGAGTGGGAATAAGTGATGGTTTTACCACTCATCACACCCCCAAACCTAACATTTTGCTAGTCCTCGAGCAAAACATAAAATAAAATAACTTAAAGAAATAAAATTAACTAAGCCACTTTCGTAGGGATCACGGTTGCATTTAGCGTATGCAACAAGCCTTTAAACCCCTAGGTGTCCCTAGTGGACGAGTTGTAGTCTCGTGAGGGTTTACAGCAATGATACCCACAAACATTTTAAAAAAGTAAATTAAAACTAATGCACACAGAAGCAAAAAGAGAATAAAAGAAGTTAGTGACTAATCAGGTGAAACTTCTACTCCAAGTTACTAATTTGTTTTGTTTCATTCTAAATTACCGAATAAGTAATTCTCCGGTTATAATTACCATTCTCCATACACACAGCCAACAAAATATTATCAACTCATTTTTGCCCACAACAGTCACAAGTGTAGTTGATAAGAGAGTAATATTTTTGTCCTAAAGTTCTATCAGATTTCACAATTTTTTGCAGTGATGGAATAATTTTTCGGATTTTTCTGATTTTTTCTTTCTTTTTCTGATTTTGACTTTTTATTTATATACAATACCTTCCGTCTATGTAGCGAGCTTTGGGTCGGTGGCTCCCAAACCAGTTGGCTTTAGGGCACCAGGTGTTAAAACACCCATACGGACTTAGTTACCCAGACTTCAGATATATATTTTTGCTGCAACATCTTCAATCCATGTAGCGAGCTTTGGGCCAGTGACTCCCAAACCAGTTGGTTTTAGGGCACTAGGTGTTAAAACACCATTACAGACTTAATAACCCGGATCTTAGATGCTTATTTTTATACATCAGAAATATATATATTTTTTTTTACTCCATCACCTTTCGAGATGCTTCCTCCAATTAAACTATAGCACTGAATATTACAATCATATCAATTACAGCTCATGTCCGTATGTTACTATGTATGTTGATAATACCTGCCAACTAAGAATATGAAGAGTCATATTAGTCAGTTTTATGGAGAATTTACAAATTAAATAATTCAAAAGGAAATAAACAAAAACTAACTTGTTTCGAAATAGGTTTGAAATACGTCTCAGGAGTGGAAATTCCTTACTCGGCTATCTCTCACCAATTTCACCTTTTAAGTCAAAACACAAAAAAAAAATGCAAAATATTTTTGTAATTTTTGAAAATTTTTCAATTTTTTTTGTATTTTTCGAAAAATTTTGAACTAAAAACTAAAAACAAGATAATCAACTAATTCCCTCCCCCAAACCTAAATGAGACATTGTCCCCAATGTCTTAAAAAGTAGAAGAAGAGTTAAGAAGATAATACATGATTAGCTGAAAATCAAACATTCACCAATTAAGATCTATGTTTAATCTACGCTTCTTACCACGATCGCTGTCTGACCAGTCCAACTTTGAAAGAATGGGATCAATTTTTGGTTCGAAGGCTAAGATTAGATCAATTAATTCCTCGGCTTTGGTTGCAGTCAGGAAAATTTCTTCCACTGATTTTGTGAGGAACTCATGTCTCTTGGCTTCCGCAAGGAATACAAACGGAAAATCGAAGAAATGCTCAATGTTAAGTAATCCAATGGGCTTCTGATGGATATTCAAGTTTGCCCATGATGCCACTGTGAATATTTCTTCAAATGTTCCGAGTCCACCTGGTAATGCAATAAATGCATCAGCAGTATTGACCATTTCCAGGAGATGTTCTGACATGTTAGAGACAATGCGCTCATCTCCATTCGTTTGTCCGATTAAATGCTTGTCCGCCAAAGGTTTTGGGATGATTCCCAAAACATGTCCGCCTCCGTCCTGAACGGCTCTTGAAATGCTTCCCATTAATCCAAGATTACCTCCGCCATATACTAGATGCATATTTCGTTCAGCTATGACTCTCCCCAATTCCTTTGTAGCTTCAATGAATTCTGGTTTATTACCAGTATTTGATCCACAGAAGACACAAATTCGCTTCACTCGCTGCTGTGAAGTTGCTTCCATTTTTCTTTCTTTTGTTGATATGTTTATCTGGATGTGTTGAAGAGAAAAATGAAATGCTGAATTTATAGGACCTGTAAATGGGTGAGTAATAATAACACTAGTACCTGCCAAAAAAAACAATTATTAGTTCAACAGTAAAATTAAACCGTGATAGTCAAAAAGGTCTAGATCTTGTCGGCGAAAATAAAAGAAAACAACAAAACTATTTACCATTATTAGGAAAAGATAAAGAGATATAATATCTACAATAATTACAACTTGATTAACGTCTATGCGTCAAGGACAAGCTTCCCATCCAATTTTCTTATAAATTGGCAAACAGGGTCTTTTTGAGTCAGATTCCCAAGACTTAACTGTTGTCTTTCTTTTTGAAATTGTGTATGTAATTTGCGAATGGCTATATGAACATCTCCACTGGAATGCGTCTCAAGAGTCGAAGATAAATCATCTAAAGACTCCTTACTCAAGCCATTCCTAATGAATTTAATTTTGTCTTCGCGATTATCAGACACCATTCCTAAAGAACGACAACGAGTATTGCAATTCCAACGTGCACATTTGAAACAAACACCCATTTTCTTTGCTCTGCGTTTCTTTGCATAGGTGCTTTTTCCAAATCCAGGTAAACACGAAATACAAGAATCAGAATACTCACCTGCTAATCGAACTCGTGCTTCGATTACCCAACAAATATCAGTAGGTATACCTTTTATCATCATTAGTCTCATTCGTTCCAAGCGAGCTTTGTAAACTTTCATCAGAGATTTTTGAGGGAGAGAAGGAAATTACTTGTGAAGATTTGCAAGAGCTTCTTCCATCTTAATCTGCAAAAACTAAACACACAAAATTAAATCACACAAAATCACAATATATACACAAATTGCATGGGTTGCCTCCCTGTGAGCGCTAAGTTTAATGTCGTTAGCTGGACGTGACTTTTCGAACGTTTAGGCTGGATCTGAAAGTGTGACACTTTCTTTTTGTCGCTCCAACGGTTCTCCCCAATAATGCTTAATCCGCTGACTGTTAACTTTGAATGTGTTGTTGTTATTGGGATCCAGTAACTCAACAGCTCCATGTGGTAAAACCTGAGTGATCACAAATGGACCTGACCACCTTGATTTCAATTTTCCAGGGAACAGCTTCAACCTCGAGTTATACAACAACACATGTTGCCTTGGTTCCAACTGTCTGTGCACTATTTTTCGATCATGCCATCTCTTGGTCTTTTTTTTGTATAGTTGACCGGCGTAATCACACGCGTATAACGCAAGCGCACGTATCGTTCAAGTAGTATAAAAATATCGATCCACCGATGACTTAATTCCTACTGTTGTTATTAATTATTGAATCTATTTATTTACAAGTATCTGATTATAGGGAGAAAGGAATTGATTGCTTTGGTTGGTTGAATGTGGATTTGCTTAATTAATAAAAAAAAGACACAAAAGAAAAAGACACAAAAGAAAATACTAAGGAAAATAACAAAAGACTCAAAAAGATCTAGGGTCGTGACTCCACACAATATCTTCCTAAAGGTGAATTGACTCTCTTATCTATGTGTAATTAATTAATTTGCTAACCTGGAACACGAATATATGCAAAAGCCTCTTCCGATTGTCAGACGCAAATACCTAGTATAACCCAATTGAACCATATTCCTATGTCAACCACATTACCTGGATTCATTAAGACCAAATTCCAATTATGGCTACCCCCGTCTGACAGGTATATTCCTATCCTGTAAGGAAATCTTTTAAAGGGTTACCTATCCTCAAGGAAGATCATGGGCTATTGAATCTAAGGCTGAAATCTAAAATCCCTATGTCTAGTTCATTTTAGATTTACCCCATCAATCTTATTAATGGCTAGTTAACAAGACGCATTAAGCTTAAGAATCAATAAACAAACTAAAGAACTACCCATAAAAAGAAAATCAATTATTAAGTGTGTGGATATTGTGTTTCATCACTTCCCTAGAATAAAAATAAAATGCTGGGGTAAGGGGATCCACTTTTACCATTTATAATTTAGATATCTCCCTTAGTATAATATAGAATTTAACTGGTGATTAGCCCAACCGACCATATAGGTGGTAATCCTTGTTAAGTCAAATTTAAATGAAGTCCAACCTGCCATTAAGGCGGTAATAATATTTAAACATAAACCAGCCATATAGGCGGTAATTATCTGTCACCTAAAAACCAGCCATATAGGCGGTGCCACTTTATGCAAAATTAATAAAACCAGCCATTAAGGCGGTAATTCCTTTTAATGTGAATAATAAATTTTATATTATAATTAAGGGAGATTAATCTAAATTAAAATTATAAAAGCTTCACCCTTCCCCCAGCGGAAATTTAACTACTAAACATTAAAGAAAGGAGTAGAAGAAGAGAACTACTGTTATTACTGAAAAAATAAAAATGCATAAATTAAATATTTAAAATACAAACTAGATGCAATCCTTAAATTCCTTACAAAAATCTAAGGAAAGCATGATAATTACAAATGAAATGGCTTGGTATTTATAGAAAAACCTAAAGGCTTCCACCAATTTCTCCACTGATTGCTCCACGAATTGCTCCACCAAACACTCCACCAAACATGCCACAAGACATGGCATCAAACATGGCACCAAACATGCAAGCATGTTTGGTGGAAGTTTGACAATTTTTATTTTTTTATTTTAATAATTTTATTTTATATTTTGTAAATGACTATAGTAGATACACAAAATATACTGTATTGATCATCACTTTCGGCCATGAAAACTTCAGAATTCGAAATTATTTTGACTTTCATAGTTGTAGATCTTCGAGTCTTCTTTAATCTGCAACTTGAATCAGCTCAATCGGACATCGGATGAAAAGTTATGGCCAAAATACGAACATTGCGCAAAACTGGAAATTTTGACTACACTTCGTGACGCTTATAGAAGAATTTCGTTTTTGACATTTTTTCATCCGAAATTCATCGTTTTAGCCCCGAGTTGATTCTATTAAGTCGAAATATTATTTTTATCTGCAAAATAAACAAAAACACATCAAAACGTTCACAAAACTCGAGAAACTATACAAAATATAAGGTCAAATGAGTGGGAAAAAGTGATATAAATACCACTCATCAATAGTCTGGCATTCTCATAAGCCTGTAGGTGAAATTCCTCCAATTCATTGAGTTGGTGAAGTCTTTTCTCTCCTGCAGCTTGTGGATCGAAATTCAATTTCTTCAGTGCCCAGTACGCCTTGTGTTCAAGCTCAACTGGCAGATGGCATGCTTTCCCAAACACCAATCGATATGGTGACATACCAATGGGTGTCTTGTAAGCTGTACTGTAGGCCCATAATGCATCGTCAAGTTTTTTAGACCAGTCACTTCTTGTTGATCCAACAGTTCTTTCCAAGATTCTTTTAATTTCTCTGTTTGAAACTTCAACCTGTCCATTTGACTGTGGATGGTAGGCTGTGGCAACCTTGTGAGTAACTCCGTATTTGGATACGAGTACATCAAAATATCTGTTGCAGAAATGAGAGCCACCATCGCTGATGATTGCTCGAGGTGTTCCAAACCGAGTGAAAATGTTCTTTTTCAGGAATTTGATC
Source organism: Zanthoxylum bungeanum (assembly GCA_019454045.1). Classification (NCBI taxonomy): domain Eukaryota; kingdom Viridiplantae; phylum Streptophyta; class Magnoliopsida; order Sapindales; family Rutaceae; genus Zanthoxylum; species Zanthoxylum bungeanum. The sequence goes on from SKCR01043993.1 coordinate 11,343, forward strand.
ACCACTTTTGAATCATTGGAAGGCAGTGCAATTGCTTCGACCCATTTGGAGACGTAGTCTACAGCAACTAAGATGTACAGGTTTCCAAATGATGGAACAAAGGGTCCCATGAAATCAATACCCCAAACATCAAATATTTCCACTTCCAGAATGTTTTGTAACGGTCCTTCATTTCTCCTCGAAATATTCCCCATTCTCTGGCACCTGTCACATTGAAAAGCAAAAAGATAAGCATCTTTAAAAAGTGTGGGCCAGAACAAACCTGATTGAAGGACTTTTGCTGCAGTTTTGTTTCCGCTGAAGTGTCCGCCATATGGTGATGAATGACAGTGCTGCAAAACACTGTTGACCTCCTCATGTGGAACACACCGTCTCAATAATTGATCAGCACACCGTTTGAACAGGTACGGCTCATCCCAGACATAGTGCTTGACTTCTTTGAAGAATTTCTTCCGTTGCTGAGCTGTCCATTCCAACGGCCATTTTCCTGTTACAATGAAATTGACATAATCAGCATACCAAGGGTATCTTGTTGTTTCATGGCAAATAACTGTTCATCTGGAAAAGTTTCTTTGATTAACAGTTCTTTGCCAGCTGTTTCTTCATTCTCAATCCTCGATAAGTGATCTGCCACTTGGTTCTCTGTTCCTTTTTTGTCTCGAATCTCCACGTCAAATTCTTGCAGAATAAGTATCCAACGGATCAATCTGGGTCTGGCATCTTTCTTCGCGATCAGGTATTTGATTGCTGAATGATCTGTGTAGACCACCACTTTGGGACCCAACAGATAAGAACGAAATTTGTCAAAAGCAAACACAACTGCAAGAAACTCCTTTTCAGTGGTTGTGTAGTTGAGTTGAGCTTCATTCAGGGTTCTGCTGGAGTAGTAAATGGTGTGGAAAATCTTTGCTTTGCGTTGTCCCAAAACTGCACCTACAACAAAATCACTAGCATCACACATTACTTCAAAAGGAAGGGTCCAATCTGGTGTTACAATAATGGGGGCAGAAACCAGTTTCTGTTTCAAAATCTCGAAGGCTTTCTGGCATTCTTTGGTGAAGTTGAAAGGCACATCCTTTTCCAGCAGGTTGCAAAGAGGTTTTGCAATTTTGGAAAAGTCTTTGATAAATCTTCTGTAAAATCCTGCATGTCCAAGAAAACTGCGAATGCCTTTGACAGATGTTGGAGGAGGTAGTTTTTCAATTGTCTCGATCTTTGCTTTGTCTACCTCAATCCCCTTTTGTGAGATCTGGTGTCCAAGAACAATTCCTTCATGTACCATAAAGTGGCATTTCTCCCAATTGAGTACCAGGTTCGTCTCTTCACACCTTTGTAATACCTGTTCAAGATTTTACAAACAATGGTCAAATGAATCTCCAAATACAGAAAAATCATCCATAAAAACCTCTATACTCTGCTCCAATATATCTGAGAAGATAGCCATCATGCAACGCTGAAATGTGGCAGGGGCGTTACATAGTCCAAATGGCATCCTACGGAAAGCAAAAGTATCATAGGGACATGTAAATGTGGTTTTCTCCTGATCCTCTGATGCAATGGCAATTTGATTGTAACCTGAATATCCGTCAAGAAAATAATAAAACTCATGTCCCGCTAGTCTATCCAACATCTAATCAATGAATGGTAGCGGAAAATGGTCCTTTCTGGTGGCTTTGTTTAGCTTTCGGTAATCCATGCATACTCTCCATCCAGTCACCGTTCTTGTTGGAATCAACTCGTTCTTTTCATTGGTGACTACAGTAATTCCTCCTTTCTTTGGTACACACTGCATAGGACTCACACAAGTGCTATCTGAAATGGGATAAATGATGCCAGCATCCAACCATTTGATGATTTCTTTCTTCACGACTTCCTTCATGATTGGATTGAGTCTCCGTTGATGCTCCACAGTGAGTTTGTACTCATCGTTCATCAACATTTTGTGCATGCAAAATGATGGACTAATGCCTCGAATGTCTGCTATAGTCCAGCCAATGGCTTTCTTGTGTTCTCGCAATACTCTCAGCAACTTTTCTTCATGTTCCAATGTTAGCGACGAATAAATTATAACAGGTAATTCAGAAGAGTTTCCAAGAAATGCATACCTGAGATGGCTCGGAAGTATCTTCAGCTCCAGCTGCGGTGGTTCTTCAACTGAGGGTTTGATTCGCTCAGTCTTTGGTAACTCCAAGCTTTCAATTGGTGGTGGTACTTTGAAATGGAATGATTTGTCAAGATAGTTGATACATTCCATTATTTCATCATCAAGCTCGCTGTCAGATATGTTGGTGATGCAAGCTTCAAGTTTGTCCGTGGGAATTGTATCAGTATCCTGGATGATACTATCAACAACATCAATTCTGAAACATTCTTCCTCTTTTTCATCGCTCGAAAATTTCATGGCTTTAAACACATTAAAGGTAACTTCTTGGTCATGTAATTTCATGGTCAGTTCTCATTTTTGTACGTCAATCACAGTTCTCCCTGTAGCCAAAAATGGTCTCCCAAGAATGATAGGAACATTTTTGTCTTCTTCCATGTCAAGGATAATGAAATCAGCTGGGAGAATGAGTTTGTCAACTTTCACCAGCACATCTTCAACAACTCCTCTCGGAAATGCGAGCGTTCGATCGGCAAGTTGCAAAGAGACTGAGGTAGGCATTGCTTCTCCAATTTGCAGTTTCCTGTAAATAGAAAAAGGCATCAAGTTAACACTAGCACCTAAATCACATAAAGCTTTACCGATATAATGTTCTCCAATAGTGCACGGGACTGTGAAACTGCCATGATCTTTCAACTTCGGGGGAAGTTTCCTCTGAATGATGGCACTGCATTCTTCCGTCAATGCTACTGTCTCATAATCTCCCAATCTCCGTTTCCGTGAAAGAATGTCTTTCATGAATTTGACATAGCTGGGCATTTCCTCCAAGGCTTCTGCAAATGGGATGTTGATGTGTAGCTTTTTGAACACCTCCAGGAATCGAGCAAACTGCTTGTCCAATTTGTTTTTCTGAAGACGCTGAGGAAAAGGTGGAGGTGGAGTGATCTGTTCTTTTTCCTTTGCTTCTTTTTCCTCCATCTGTTGCTCTGCTTCTTTTGGAACATCTTCAATGGTTTGCTTAATTCCAACATCTTTGTTGATTTCAGTACCACTCTTTAAGGTGATGGCTTGACATTGCTCATTCCCTCGGTTCCTTGGATTTGGTTCTGTGTTGCTGGGAAGATTTCCTGGTGGTCTGTAACTCTGAGCATTGGCCAGTTGTCCAATCTAATTCTCCAGTGCTTGATAGAAGATGATTGGCTTTGATTGAATGTTGTATGGGCTTGAAACATAGCATCATATTTTGCTTCTTGCTTTTTGAACATATCTGCAAACCATTCTTTCATTTCTGGTTCTTTTTCATGCTCCTGGCCTTTGTTCTGCTGGTGGAATCCAGGTGGTGGATAGGTCTGTTGCTGGAATCCAGGTGGTGGGTTGTTCTTTTGCCCTGAATTGTTGCTCCATGAAAAATTGGGATGATTCCTCCACCCTGGGTTGTAGGTGTTGGAATATGGATTGTTCCCCTGTCTGTTGAAATTGTTGACATAATTCACCGTCTCTTCATGTTGATTTGGTTCTGGTGTTCCTCCAAATGATGAACTTGTGGATCCGATGTTGCTTTGAGTGTTGAGAGTCTCCATGAATTTGCATATCTGATCCAGCTTGGCACTGACTGCTGAATTGGCTCCAACCTCGTAAATTCTTGCAATTCTTTGAATCAGGCTCCTTTCTGTCGGCCACAAGGAATTGTTGTTGGCCATTTATTCAATTAGGTCCCAGGCTTGATCTTCTTCTTTTGCCATCAAAGCTCCTCCAGCAGCAGCATCAACTGTGGTTCTCATCAGTCCAGAAAGTCCATTATAGAAGGTTTGGACTTGAAGCCATTTTGGAATCTCATGGTGAGGACATTTCCGGAGCAGATCTTTATATCTTTCCCAAGCTTCGTACATGGATTCTGAATCTTGCTGCATAAAGGATGTGATGTCATTTCTCAACTTTGCTGTTCCGGCTGGTGGAAAGTACTTTGCAAGAAATTTTGTGGCAAGAGTGTTCCAAGTTGTGATGGATCCAGCTGGTAGTGAATGTAGCCAAGCTTTTGCTCTGTCTTTCAAGGAATATGGAAAAACTCGCAACCTCATAGCTTCTTCAGCTCCTCGGTTGTAATTGAAAGTGCCGCAAACTTCCAGGAAGTTGCTGATGTGGGCATTAGGATCTTCAATTGCATTCCCCCCAAACTGAACTGACTGCTGAATCATCTGAATGCAAGTTTTGATGTCACCCGCATTTGCTGGTAAAGGAGGAATTACAATACAGGAAATGATGCCATCTACCACCGGAATGGTTCTGTCTCGAATGGGAATTGGTGGTGCAACCTCCAAAGGTTCAGGTTCCATGTTAACAATTGCTTCTTCTCGCCTTTCCCTTCTCAATTGTCTGATAGTTCGTTCAATTTCTGGGTCAAGCGATCGGAATTCAAAACTTCTGACTCGTCTCATGAAGTGTCTGAGAACCTGAAACATGAGAAAATGAAAACAATAAGTAAAAAGAAAAATAGATACAAGTAACAAATCTAACCCGTAAACTAATAGTAAAAGATAAATAAGTCCCCGGTAACGGCGCCAAAAACTTGACCGGCGTAAACACCACGTATAACGCAAGCGCACGTATCGTTCAAGTAGTATAAAAGTATCGATCCCACGAGGACTTAAAACCTTTTTGTTATTAATTTATGGGGCCAAATGATTACTAGTATCTAACATGTTGTTTGATTTGTTTGATTTGAAAAGCGATGATTCTAAATTTAAAACAAGTAAATAAAATTACGTGAAAATAAGTTGATTAAAAATCCAAATTTATAAAACTATCCAGGGTTGTGATTAATTCCAATATTAATTAAAAGATGAAGTGGTTATCTTATAGTTGGGTAAAATATCGATTTATTAACCTGGAACACTAAATCAAGTAAAAGCCTCTTCCGATGGTCAATTACAAATACCTAGTATAATCCAATTGAACCATATGTCTATGTCAACCAAATTACCTAGATTCATTAAGATTAAGTTCCAATTATGGCTACCCCCCCGCCCGACAGGTATATTCCTATCCTGTAAGGAAATCTATTAAAAGGGTTATCTATCCTCAAGGAAGATCGTGGGCTATTGAGTCTGAGGTCATAAACTTAAAATCCCTATGTCTAGTTCATTTTAAGTTTACCTAATCAGTTTTATTAATGGCCAGTTAATAAAAAGCATTAAGATTAAAACTCAATAAATAAATCTTTAAATTACCCCAACTATAATCTAACCCCTTATAAACCGGTTATATTGAAATTTATCACAACCCTAGATACTAACTTAGTTACTACTCATAACTAGGGCTAATGAAAACGACATAAAATAAATGCTGAAAAATAAATGCAGAAAATAAAAGCGGAAAAGTAAATAAAAAAACTGCCAAGATAAAAGGAATTACTTTTACTAACTACTAACTTAGATATCTCCCTTAGTACAACATATTCACTCGTGATATTAAAACCAACCAGCCATAAAGGCGGTAACCAGATTAAGTCAATATTAAGTCCAACCAGCCATAAAGGCGGTAAAATTTGTCCATGAACCTGCCACGTAGGCGGTAAAATAAATTTAAAAGCCCACCGACCAATATAGCGGTATTCCGTGTTAAGTCAGGATTAATCCGGTTTATAATAATAGCCCACCGACCAATATAGCGGTGTTCCTTTATTAAGTCCAATTTTAAATGGTGAATATGTTGTTTCTAAGGGAGATTAATCTAAGATAGTACCAGTAAAAGAATTACCTTTCACTTCGGCAGGGGGAAGTTACCTCCTCATGGTTGAATAGTAAAACTGTAAAAAGTAAATAGTAAAAATAAATTACTATTATTATTGAAATAGTAAAAATACTATTATTACAAAAAGAAACTACTATTACTATTACAGAAACTGTAAATAAAAGAAACTAGATAGAAAACTCCTTATTTACATCAGAGGATTCAGAGAGAAAGGTACATTGAAAACTGAAATTCTGAGCTCTATTTATAGTTGAAATTACTGTTTCAGCGTCGCGACGCCCAAGCCTTTAGCGTCGCGACACTGGAACATTGGACACGTGTCGCCCGCTGATTGACCGGCTGAAATCTTATCCGAATGAGGTGGCTGAGCTCAATTATTATGCTGACGTGGCGATGAAGTGGCGCTGACGTGGCGACACGTAGCGATTGCGAATGTCGGCACCGTAGGATTGCGACACGTGGCGACACGTGTCACGCTGTGATTGGTTGATGATGATGTGGCACGTTAACTTTGTTGACCGATGACGTGGACGATGACGGGGCATGACATGTGGCAAAGTTGACTTTTGACTTGCTGATGTGGCGGATGACGTGGCGACACGTAGGATGACACGTGACGACACGTGGCGATGACGATTGTCGGCACCGTAGGATGATGACACGTGGCACGGCGCATGTTAGCAAATCAGCTCTGATGGTGACACGTGGCACGGCGCACGTTAGTAAAGTCAAACTTCTCAAATTCTGACCGTTGACCGATGGCGCACGTTAGCAGATCCGGCGCAGGTTCAGCGTCGCGACGTGCAGAAGACCAAAATTTTCCAGTTGACGTATTTTTGTCCGTTTTGTCCCCAAATTGCCCCCAGTGCTCTCCAAACTTTATTTATCTGCAAAATAACAACAAAACAAATCAAAACGTTCATAAAACTCAAGAATCTATACAAAATATTAGGTTAAATGAGTGGGAATAAGTGATGGTTTTACCACTCATCACACCCCCAAACCTAACATTTTGCTAGTCCTCGAGCAAAACATAAAATAAAATAACTTAAAGAAATAAAATTAACTAAGCCACTTTCGTAGGGATCACGGTTGCATTTAACGTATGCAACAAGCCTTTAAACCCCTAGGTGTCCCTAGTGGACGAGTTGTAGTCTCGTGAGGGTTTACATCAATGATACCCACAAACATTTTAAAAAAGTAAATTAAAACTTATGCACACAGAGGCAAAAATTGTGAGCAATGTCAATCCTGTTGCTGAAAAACTTGAAAAATTCACTGGTCAGAATTTCAAAAGGTGGCAACAGAAGATGTTCTTTTACTTGACCACGTTGAACCTTGCGAAGTTCTTTAAGGAATATGCTCATGTACCCACGGAGGGTGAGATTGATATCCAAGTAATCAGTTCAATCGATGCTTGGAAATATTCTGAATTCCTATGTCGGAATTATGTGCTGAATGGTCTGAGTGATTTCTTTTACAGTGTGTACGTCGGAATGAAAACAGCAAAAGGGCTTTGGGAATCTTTAGATCAGAAATATAAAACTGAGGATGTCGGTACTAAGAAATTTGTCATAGGCCGCTTCCTAGATTTTAAGATGGTTGATTCCAAAACTGTGATAAGCCATGTACAAGAACTGCAGATTATTCTAGCAGAAATTCATGGTGAGTGGATGAGTTTAATTGAGGAAGATAAGCGAGTATCTGACAAGAGAGGAATATCTCATGAGGCCAAGACAAATGTTGTTGAACATGGCCATAAGAACAAGAACCTCAAGAACAAATGGTCAAAGATGGGCCATAAAGGAGGAGTTTCCAAGAAATCAAAATTTCAAGGAAGATGCTTCAACTGTGAAAAAATGGGCTACAAGTCTTCTGAGTGTAAGCTACCGAAGAAGAAAAAGAAACAAGAGGCTAATGTGCTGGAAAACATTACTCAAGATGTTTCAGACATTAACCTTGCTGCTGTGGTTTCTGAGGTGAATCTGGTGGGTTCTAACCCAAGAGAGTGGTGGATTGATACTAGTGCCACTCGATATGTGTGCTCGGACAAGAGCATGTTTTCTTCATTTGAGCCTGCTGGTAATGGGGAAAAAATATACATGGGAAATTCAGCAACATCTGAGATTGGAGATCAAGGCAAGGTGATTCTGAAGATGACCTCTGGGAAAGAGCTGACTCTGAACAATATTCTCTATGTATCAGAAATACGGAAGAATCTTGTATTTGGATCGCTTCTGAACAAGCATGGATTCTGAATGGCGTTCGAGTTTGATAAAGTAGTTTTGACTAAAAATGGGATGTATGTGGGAAAATGGTATGTTATTGATGGGCTTTTTAAGCTCAATGTAATGGTTGTTAAACCCAAGAATATCAATAAAGCTAGGTCTTCTGCTTATATTGTTGAGTACCGTAATCTATGGCATGGTAGATTAGGACATATTAATTTTAATTCATTACGGAAATTAATTAACATGAATCACATTCCCAATTTTAAAATTGATAACAGACATAAGTGTGATACTTGTGTTGAGGCAAAACTAACTAGATAATCTTTTCATAATATTGAAAGAAACTATGAACCACTTGATCTAATTCATACCGATGTATGTGATTTTAATTCAATACAATCGAGTGGCGGTAATAAATACTTTATTACCTTTATTGATGATTGCATAAGATTTTGCTATGTGTATTTGATGAAAAGCAAGGACGAAGCTATAGAGAAATTTATTCTCTATAAGAATGAGGTTGAGAACCAACTGAATAAAAGAATTAAAGAGTTAAGAAGTGATCGTGGTGGTGAGTATGTTTTTCATTTTGAATCACTTTGTGAACAAAATAGAATCATACATCAAACCATAGCTCCTTATTCACCTCAATCCAATGGGATTGCGGAACGAAAGAATCGTACCTTGAAAGAGACGATGAACGCTATGTTAATCAGCTCTGGCTTACCTCAGAATATGTGGGGAGAAGCTGTTTTATCAGCTAATTACCTTTTAAATAAGGTACCACGGAAAGAAGCAGGGAAAAATCCTTATGAAATGTGGAAAGGAAGAGTACCTTCCTATAAATTCCTCCGAGTGTGGGGGTGTCTTGCCAAAATAGTCATTCATCCACCTAAGAAGGTGAAGATAAGACCAAAAATTGTTGATTGTGTTTTCATAGGATATGCACATAACAGTAATGCTTATCGATTTCTTGTGCATGAGTCTGATATACCAGATATTCACAATAATACGATAATAGAGTCGAGGAATGCATCCTTTTTCGAATATGATTTTCCTTGTAAAATAAATTCGAATTTAAATATGCACAAACGGGCACATGAGGCTATTGTTAGACATTATGACCCATAGCGTCACTGTTTTGTAAATGATATTGTATTATTGTACAAAATTAACTATGTGATAATGAAATTGCCTTTTGCCGTTTTGTAATTTATTTACTTTGATATATAAATGGCGAAAGTCCATATGATTAGTTCCGTATTGAGATGATATGAGACAATATCAATACATAAAGGTTTAATCATTAAATATCCCTAGTCGGAGTATTATCGAGATCGGACATCGATAATGCGGAATAGACTAGTATTGCACTTGTGCACGTTGTGAGGGCACAACGGCATAGTTCTCATATATTTAAGTATAGGATACTTATGCAAGTGCGATAGGAGGTTGTGTTTTACCGATGGTACGGAAAACAGCTTCGCTCTGGATAGACCCCGCGGAATCCCATTGGTAGTATGTCTGCGTGTCTATGGGAGGCCGCATCAGGGTAGGTGTATATGGTCTTAACCTGAGACTTGCATCGCTAGTACTTGCGACAATCGGTAAACTTTGGTTTTGGTGGTTGGGGGCTTTAACCGGTTCTGTGTACACCACTTCTGGGTTTATCAGGAATCGTAGTGTATTGGTTGTGATGTCAAGATGGAAGTGTCACTTCAGACATATGGAGTTGATGATCGCGCAGGATACAGAACTAGTGCTCTATAAAAGGTTGCAACCGTCGTGTCAATATGACTAGGTCAGGATTTCCCGATTTAAAGAGACTAGTTGCTTGATGTCTGATATATGTTTCGTACGGGGCAGACACATTTCCAGCCCCAGGCCTAACATGTGATCGTCCGATACTGGATCGATGTACGCAATACTACGGTATACTACGCTTGATAAAGATCTAATATTCCAATAAGAATATTTCTGGATAATTGGGTAGGCATCGCGCTTTGCTAGAAGCCAACCTTGTCTTGTAAATCGGTAAAAACGTACTACAAGGTACGTACGTGTTCGGATTATCCGACGACCGTATTTACTGCCAACATGATATTTGATTCCTGAAGATTCACCTATGATATTTGATTCGAACCTTATTAATCTTGGATTAATTACGGAGAAACTTTATCTTGGATAAAATGCCTAATTTAGAGAGAGAACGATTAATTTGGAATTAATCGGTAAAATAATATATTTGATATATTAAACGAAATTAGATTTCGACGCGGAATTAAAATCGGATTTTAATTCGGGCAAACGAATTAATTTAGAATTAATTCGTTAGCTGTGTGAATAGTGATTTCGCTAGGTGTAATTATTTAATTTACGTCGCGACGGAAATTCGTTAATTCGGAATTAGCGAAACCGAGCCCGAAAATGTTTGCAGACACATTCGTATTTTGAATCGAGTGGGACCCGCAAATCACATCGCGAAGTCACATCACTTGACATGACTAGTTGATGGATGTCACAAGTCACCTTTATTAAAGTGACACCTTGTCACTATTCATGACACAAGTTGGTGAAGCCATTTAATGGCATTTTGGAGGGAAACTTGATTTGACTTTTTGGAAAAGCTTTATACCAAATTTTGGTATTTCATTTCATTATCTTTTAGAAAGAAATAACATTAAAACAAATCTCTCTCCCTCTCTCTCACTCACTTTGCCGTGAACATCAAAGGGCAAAAGGAAATGGTTTTCATTTTTCTCCATTGTTGCTAGCACATTTTATGATCAAATTAGGTGATAAGGAAACTATCAAAGAGCTTGGAATACACAAAGCTTGGAGCTTCCACTTTTCTTCTTCCTTGGCCGAATACCTTGGTGCTTGGAGACTCAAAGTTTTCTTCATCTCTTTTCATCACAAGGCTTTGTAAGTATGATTCCGCCATGCTTCAAGTTTTACATATATATAGATCTTGTATTTCATTTGCTTACGCTTTCCTTGGGAGTAATAATAGAAACCAACAATGGTATCATGGAGCCATGTTTAAGCATGAAATACATTAGGGTTAATTGGGTAAAATTGATTGAAGCATGTTCTTGTGAAATTTGATGATTAAGTATGCTTATATGTATGTAATATGATGTTATACATGATCAATTTTGAGAAAAATGCATTGGATGATTTTTCCCCAAATTCTTTAGTTTGGCCGAAAGTTGTGGTCATTGTAATGGATTAGAAATTTTTGTCTACAAGTTCATTAGATGACTTAAAACATATACGGGACATAGATTAGTGATTCAATCGGATTGAAAAACAAATCGAACCAAAAATTTCCCCTTGGCCGAATGCATGAGACATGTAAAAGGACTTGATTTTTTGTTCAAATAAATGTTGGACATGTGTTATGAACAAGTGATGATTAATAAATTAAATTAGTGTTTTGGAAAAATTTGGTTTAATGAATTAATCATTGATTTACACTTTAAGTAATTGAATTTTAAAAATTTGGAATATTAAAATTTAATTAATGGGCTTAATTGTAAAATTGGGCTTTTATTATTGTATTTGGGCATAATGGGCTTGGTTGGGCCAAGTAGATTTGGGCCAAAAGGATTGGATCCAATTTGGGCTTAAATCACTCCATTAAGTCCAAATATAGTAAAATGGGCTTTAATGTTTAATTGGGCCTTATGGGCTTGAAATTGATTTTATGGCATTTAAGGGTGATTCCTTATTTGGGCTTGGTAATTGGGTTTGACCCACATTGACCAAAGCCTAAGCCTTAATAAATCAATTGAAAGCCCATCGGACTTTAATTAAACAAACATTGGATGTTAGTTGGGCTTTGAGACCCAATTAGATTAGATTTAGAATCAAAGTCTTTAAAGCACATTAAAAGTGTCAACAATTAATTTGGAATTAAATTAATTGAATTAGTATTGAATACGACTTAAATTGGATTTAACGAGTAGTTCGATATAATTCGTGAATTCGTACCTTATGTACTTATTCTCAAACGAGTTGGACTCGCGCAAAATCAAAACCGTTGTTTGAACATTGGATGATCACTTTAACAAAGACTAATTAATTGGATTAGATTGGTTGTATAGCATGTCTTGATTGAATATATATGTATGTGATGAATGAATAGTGTATATCGGATGGATATTAGAAGGGAAAGGGTAATTTTAGAAATTATTGTAAATTCAGAATTTATAAATTGGACCGCGTGTCCAGCCTTATCTCTTTTATCTCTTTGTATTCTCTTCTCACCTAATTCCCCTCAATGTAAATGAGGTTTCTCTTATTGTATTATGTAATTGGGTAGAAGTAGAATAGTGGTAGCGGGGAGAAGAAAGAGAGTGATTTGTTCTAGGAACAAATTGTGTTATATATCCATCCGCATATCACTATTAATTTACTTTACGCGCTTTATGATGTTTTAGAAGCATGCTTAAGGGTGTATGATGATGAGACCTAACAAAGATAATAAATTGGTTGCCAATTACGCAAAAATCCCTCAATCTATATTAAGCGATTATCCTTCCATTGAATGATTCTTGTTCAAGATCCAAATTGGCATTGGTTTGTTGGCCAAAGTCAATACCTTGTCAATTATGGATGTACTTGAATCATGAGAGTTTTGTTCCACATCAGTGTCTTGTCCAAGTTGTGATTTGTTGGCCAAAGTCAAGATCACTTCTTGTCCAACGACATTGATTACGAAACTTTCCTTGTCAATGGGTCCCGCTTAACTGGAATCATTAGGTTTGTTGTGCCAAAGCCAAGGCCTAGATGATTCGGAGGATATGGTTAGGAAAATGTATTAGATACATTGGCATAAGTAATATGTTTAGGACTTGGATGTCCACCTAACCGGATCTAGGAATTGGATTGGATCCAATTGATCTGTGAGATCTACCTAGTTAAGTAGCATACAGCTTGTTGGCCAAAGTCAAGGTTGTATGTTATTTAACGGGATCCTAGCCCACTAGGAAATAGGATTTCCCGAGTTCTCAACAGAGGGTTAGAGACTTGATGAAAATAGTGGGAGGCTAGTATGTGAATTTGCAATTTCGTTCAGATACTTTGCCTTACGCGTCTTTCAAAATTATTTCGTCTATTTATTAAAATTAGTTGGACTAATACATTGTTATTTTTTTGTAACAGTTTGACTGTACCCATTTTATCGTTAACTAGATAGTTGGACTATCGTAGTTGAGATGGCAGGCAAAGGAAATGTCTGAGACATCATCATGGGTGACAATGTCTTTAAGGGCACAAACTTTGCTGACTGGGAAATGAACCTGAGGATAGTCCTTGGGGCTGAGAGGCTGCTGTACACTATACAGATACCTCTCCCGCCTAAACCCACTGACCCACTTGAGCTGGAGTTATGGAAAACTCACAGTGATGATTGTGACACAGCTCAGGCTGTTATGTTAGCTTCGATGACTCAGCACTTTCGTCGCCAGAATAGGGACTTGGATCCTTATAACATGATGGCTAGACTGCAAGATCTCCACCGCACCAATAAGCGGATGGAGAGGTACGAGTTGGTGAAGAAACTCTTCCGCGCCCGAATGACTGAAGACGCATCAGTTGAGGCCCACGGGACTCAAATGATCGCCGATATTGATGAGTTGGCCAATATGGGAATAGTCTTGGAGGCTGAGCTGACTGTAGATTTGATCTTACAATCACTTCCCGATTCTTGGAAACAAATCATAATCAACTATAAGTTGATGGACACGGATGACACTCTTGGAGAGCTGTTATCCATCTTGAAGGAGTCTGAAAAAGAACTCCTAAAAGGGGGCAAGCGCGAGGCGCACTATGCATCGACCTTTCAGGGGCCAAAGGCTGGGCTTAAGGCAACTGGAGGGGTGATGAAGAGGAAACATAAGAACAAGGGCAAAGGCAAGTTGACAAAGGCTTATGGGAAGCCAAGGGACAGGTCTCAAGATGTCTGCCTCAAATGCGCGGCAAAAAGGGTCATTGGAAACGTGACTGCCGAGTGGGCAAGGACACAAGGAGGATATCAAGGCAGGCAAGGCACTAGCTCTGTTATGTTTGTTATTGAAATAAATATGACTACTTCTAGTCTAAAAATTGGATTTTTGATTCTGGTGTGTGTGCTGCTCATATTGTACTGATTTGCAGGATCTGCAGAATAGCAGGATGCTGGCTTCAGGGGAGGTTGATCTACGAGTCGGAAACGGAACACCAGTTGCTGTTTTGGCTGTAGGGACTTTTGTTTTGGAACTGCCCTCGGGGCATGTACTTAAACTTTTGAACTGTTTTTATATACCTAGTTTAACTAGGAATATCATATCTGTATCTTTGTTAACCCAGCATGGTTACACTTTTGTATTTAGAAACACTAGGTGTTATTTATATAAAAATGATGCAGAAATTTGCACTGTTGTTGCAAATAATGGTCTTTATATTTTGAATATAAATGAATCTCCTAAACGTAAAATGACAAACAAAAGGCTCAAAAGGAGTAATCTAAAAGATGAAGCTTACATGTGGCATTGTCGTCTAGGACACATCAACAAGACTCCCATATCCACACTTTCAAAGAGTGGGTACTTGGACGGATTTGATCCTAATTCATATGATGTCTGCGAATCTTGTCTTTTAGGCAAAATGCCTAAATCACCTTTTAGCGGTAAAGGTGAACGTGCCACAGAACAGTTAGCCCTCATTCATAGTGACGTATGTGGGCCCATGTCTAGCCAGGCTAGAGGTGGATATCTTTACTTCGTAACCTTTACGGATGATGCATCTCGTTATGGTTATGTGTATCTAATGAGACACAAGTCGGAAACCTTTGAGAAATTCAAAGAGTTTCGACACGAAGTAGAAAAACAAACAGGCAAGAGTATTAAAGCATTGCGGTCGGACCGTGGTGGCGAATACTTAAGTTATGAGTTTCAAGATTACTTGAAAGAATATGGTATTCTTTCACAGTGGACTCCTCCTTGAACACTGCAATTAAACGGTGTGTCTGAACGGAGAAACCGTACCTTGTTAGACATGGTAAGGTCGATGATGAGTCGCACTAAGCTACCAATATCCTTCTGGGGATACGCATTAAACAGTGCAGTTCTTATTTTGAATAAGGTTTCGTCAAAGTCTGTTGAACAGACTCCATACGAGATATGGACAGGAAGGAAACCAGGTTTCTCTTTCCTGAAGATTTGGGGTTGCTGGGCATATGTTAAACGTTTGGAAGGTACCAAACTAGAACCCAAATCAGATAAATGCCTTTTCGTGGGATATCCTAGGGAAACCAAAGGATATTACTTCTATCATCCACAAGAGAACAAAGTATTTGTTGCTCTACATGCATTTTTCCTTGAAAAGGAATTTCTAGATGCAGTGGTAAGTGGGAGGAAAGTGGAGCTCGATGAAAATCGTAGTGATACTGTTCCTGGCAATGAATCAATGACGGAACATGAACAGACCATCCGGGATGAGTCTGTACCACAATCTTCATATACACAAGGACCGCGTAGGTCAGAGAGAGTCATGACAGTACCTGAGAGGTATGGGTACCTGATCTCGCCTCATGTAGATATTAATCTTATTGAGGATAATGAACCGACTACATATGAGGAAGCAATACAAGATATTGATTCCGCTTTATGGCAAGAAGCCATGAAGTCCGAGATGGATTCCATGTATGCCAACCAAGTTTGGACACTGGTTGATGCACCAGGAGGTGTAAAGCCTATTGGATGCAGATGGATCTTCAAGAAGAAGACCGACATGGATGGCAACGTGCAAACATACAAAGCTAGGCTTGTAGCAAATGGGTATCGTCAACAATATGGTGTTGATTATGACGAAACTTTCTCACCCGTTGCCATGATTAAATCCATTCGGATAATGCTTGCAATAGCTGTATATTTCAATTACGAGATATGGCAGATGGACGTTAAAACCGCTTTCCTTAACGGAAACCTTTTGGAGGATGTTTATATGCAACAGCCTGACGGTTTTATCGTACCTAGACTTGCAAACAAGGTTTGTAAGTTAAATCGATCCATTTATGGATTGAAGCAAGCATCACGGTCATGGAATCAGCGTTTTGATGAGATCATAAAAGAATATGATTTCGTGCAAAACGAAGATGACCCTTGTGTATACAAGAAGGTTAGTGGGAGAGCACTGACTTTTATTGTCCTTTATGTCGACGATGTATTGCTTATAGGCAATGACATTCCCATGCTAATGTCGTGGTGAAAGCTTGGCTTTCATTAAAATTCTCCATGAAAGATCTGGGAGAAGCAGCCTTTATTCTGGGAATAAAGATCTACCGGGATAGATCTAGAAAGCTGCTTGGACTCTCCCAGAGTACATATATTGACAAAGTGTTGAAGCGATTCAGCATGGATCAATCCAAGAAGGGATTGATGCCAATGTTACGTGGTATCTCTCTGTCTAAGGACATGTGTCCTAAGACTCAAGAAGAGAGAGATAACATGAGTCGGATACCGTTCGCCTCGGCAGTCGGATCGATCATGTATGCCATGATATGTACACGACCTGATGTGTCATATGCTTTGAGCATGTGTAGTCGCTATCAGGCCGATCCATGTGAAGGTCACTGGATGGCAGTTAAGAATATCCTTAAGTATCTTAGACGAACTAAGGATGCTTTCTTAATTTACGGAGAAGGAGAACTTGTGGTATCTGGGTATGCCGATGCAAGTTTCCAAACCGACAAGGACGACTTCAAGTCGCAATCGGGGTACATTTTTTGTTTGAATAACGGAGCAGTGAGCTAGAAATCTTTCAAGCAAGATACTGTTGCCGATTCAACAACAGAAGCGGAGTATATCGCTGCGTCAGAAGCAGCAAAGGAGGCAGTTTGGATCCGAAAATTCCTAATCGGATTAGGAGTAGTTCCGTTAGCAGCTGAGCCCATTCCACTGTATTGTGACAATAACGGGGCTATAGCACAAACTAAGGAACCAAGGTCTCATCAACGATCCAAGCATGTTCTTCGGCGTTACCATCTGATTCGGGAGATTATACATCGTGGCGAGTAAATGTAAAGGTCGAGAGGTCGCATCATAATAACAACATTGCAGATCCGCTGACGAAGGCTGTTATCCGCATGTGTTTGAACGACATATACATAGTTCAGGTATTAGATGTTTGAGTGACTGGCTATAGGCCAAGTGGGAGATTGTTAGACATTATGACCCATAGCGTCACTGTTTTGTAAATGATATTGTATTATTGTACAAAATTAACTACGTGATAATGAAATTGCCTTTTTCCGTTTTGTAATTTATTTACTTTGATATATAAATGGCGAAAGTCCATATGATTAGTTCCGTATTGAGATGATATGAGACAGTATCAATACATAAAGGTTTAATCATTAAATATCCCTAGTCGGAGTATTATCGAGATCGGACATCGATAATGCGGAATAGACTAGTATTGCACTTGTGCACGTTGTGAGGGCACAACGACATATTTCTCATATATTTAAGTATAGGATACTTATACAAGTGCGATAGGAGGTTGTGTTTTACCGATGGTACGGAAAACAGCTTCGCTCTGGATAGACCCCGCGGAATCCCATTGGTAGTATGTCTGCGTGTCTATGGGAGGCCGCATCATGGTAGGTGTATATGGTCTTAACCTGAGACTTGCATCGCTAGTACTTGCGACAATCGGTAAACTTTGGTTTTAGTGGTTGGGGGCTTTAACCGGTTCTGTGTACACCACTTCTGGGTTTATCAGGAATCGTAGTGTATTGGGTGTGATGTCAAGATGGAAGTGTCACTTCAGACATATGGAGTTGATGATCGCGCATGATACAGAACTAGTGCTCTATAAAAGGTTGCAACCGTCGGGTCAATATGACTAGGTCAGGATTGCCCGATTTAAAGAGACTAGTTGCTTGATGTCCGATATATGTTTCGTACGGGGCAGACACATTTCCAGCCCCAGGCCTAACATGTGATCGTCCGATACTGGATCGATGTACGCAATACTATGGTATACTACGCTTGATAAAGATCTAATATTCCAATAAGAATATTTCTGGAGAATTGGGTAGGCATCGCGCTTTGCTAGAAGCCAACCTTGTCTTGTAAATCGGTAAAAACGTAGTACAAGGTACGTACGTGTTCGGATTATCCGACGACTGTATTTACTGCCAACATATCCGGAGATCTCTCGGGTCGTTTCCTGAAGATTCACCTATGATATTTGATTCGAACCTTATTAATCTTGGATTAATTACGGAGAAACTTTATCTTGGATAAAATGCCTAATTTAGAGAGAGAATGATTAATTTGGAATTAATCGGTAAAATAATATATTCGATATATTAAACGAAATTAGATTTCGACGCGGAATTAAAATCGGATTTTAATTCGGGCAAACGAATTAATTTAGAATTAATTCGTTAGCTGCGTGAATAGTGATTTCGCTAGGCGTAATTATTTAATTTACGTCGCGACGAAAATTCGTTAATTCGGAATTAGCGAAACCGAGCCCGAAAGTGTTTGCGGACACATTCGTATTTTGAATCGAGTGGGACCCGCAAATCACATCGCGAAGTCACATCACTTGACATGACTAGTTGATGGATGTCACAAGTCACCTTTATTAAAGTGACACATTGTCACTATTCATGACACAAGTTGGTGAAGCCATTTAATGGCATTTTGGAGGGAAACTTGATTTGACTTTTTGGAAAAGCTTTATACCAAATTTTGGTATTTCATTTCATTATCTTTTAGAAAGAAATAACATTAAAACAAATCTCTCTCCCTCTCTCTCACTCACTTTGCCGTGAACATCAAAGGGCAAAAGGAAATGGTTTTCATTTTTCTCCATTGTTGCTAGCACATTTTATGATCAAAGGAGGTGATAGGGAAACTATCAAAGAGCTTGGAATACACAAAGCTTGGAGCTTCCACTTTTCTTCTTCCTTGGCCGAATACCTTGGTGCTTGGAGACTCAAAGTTTTCTTCATCTCTTTTCATCACAAGGCTTTGTAAGTATGATTCCGCCATGCTTCAAGTTTTACATATATATAGATCTTGTATTTCATTTGCTTACGCTTTCCTTGGTAGTAATAATAGAAACCAACAACTATCATTGAAGATAGTAAGGACCAAGAACACATGAATGTTCCATAGGATCAACAAGTTGTTAAACTTGAACCATGACGTAGCAAAAGAGCTAGAACGAAAAAATCATTTGGTCCAGATTTTCTGACTTTTTTGCTAGAAAATGATCCTGAAGGCAGATGGATCAATTGATAAGTACAAAGCAAGACTTGTAATTAAAGGTTACAAGCAACGTGAAGGTCTTGATTACTTTGATACTTATTCTCCTGTAATGAGAATAAATTCCATAAGGATGATACTAGCAATTGCAGCTTTGCGCAATCTTGAGGTACATCAGATGGATGTAAAAACAGCATTTCTAAATGGAGATTTAGATGAAGAAATCTACATGGAACAACATGAAGGGTTTATTGCTCCAGGACAAGAAAAGAAACTTTGTAAGCTAGTTAAATCCTTGTATGGATTGAAACAAGCTCCAAAACAATGGCATAAAAAGTTTGACGACACCATGTTGTCAAATGGTTTCACAGTCAATGAATGTGATAAGTGTATTTATGTCAAAGAGATAGAAATTGGCTATGTCATTTTATGTCTCTACGTTGATGAAATATTGATTGTCATGAGTAATGTTAAAATGGTGAAATCTACCAAGAATATGCTGAAATCTAAGTTTGACATGAAAGACATGGGTTTCGCAGATGTCATTCTGGGAATAAAGATCTCGAGAAGTCCAGATGGTCTTATTCTTGATCAGTCGCACTATGTGGACAAGATTCTTGGTAAATTCAACAATGATGATTCTGATGTGGCTAGAACTCCTTTAGATGTGCGTCTACACCTATCTAAGAATAGGGGAGAGAGTGTATCTCAAGTAAAATACTCTAGAGTTATCGAGAGTTTGATGTTCTTATCGAGTTGTACCAGGCCTGGTATAGCCTGTACAGTAAACAAGCTCAGCAGATATATGAGTAATCCAGAGATTGATCACTGGAAAGCAATTGAAGAGTTCTCCAATACTTACGATTTACTCGTAATTATGGGTTGCACTTTCATAGATATCCAGCTATAATCGAAGGATACAGTGATGCTAATTAGATATCTGACATGAAAGACTCAAAGTCTACCAGTGGCTATGTGTTTACACTAGCAGGTGCGGCTATATCATGGAAATCCTCTAAACAGACTGTGATAGCCCGATCTACAATGGAATCAGAATTTATTGCATTAGATAAGTGTGCTGAAGAATCAAAATGGATTTGAAATTTTCTATAGGATATTCCAAGTTGGCCTAAGCCAGTGCCAACAATTTGCATTCATTGCGATAGTCAATCTGCAATTGGAAGGACACATAACAACATGTATAATGGTAAGTCTAGACATATACGTCGTAGACATAATACCGTTAGACAATTACTCTCTACTGGAGTTATTTCGATTGACTATGTAAAGTCAAAGGATAATATTGCGGATCCGCTAACCAAAGGGTTAACCAGAGAGTTAGTTGAGAAATCATCGAGGGGAATGAGACTAAAGCCCATTAGATAAATGTTTATTACGAAGGAAAACCCAACCTTGTTGACTGGAGATCCCAAGATCTAGGCTCAATGGGACAACCCACTCGTAATTAACATAATTGGTTCACTGTGGGGGGTTACCCTCTAGTTCATTCCTATGGTGAACTGAAACAGTGATGCTCGTATGGATAGAGGTTAAACAAAGGCTTTTAATGATTCTTATGCATCGGGAATCCGAGTAGAGTATTACGAGATACTCTTAAATAAGAAATCACCTATGTGAGAGAGAAGTGGGGCCGCTTCAAAAGGAATTGTAAGGGGCTCAATTCTTAGAAACTCTCGCAGAACCAGGTTCATGTTCATGGCCAAAATGAACATAATCATGAGAACTCAGATGTGTTAGGTAAAACATCTGTGTGATATATGTTTTCCATTTACATGAACGGCAGTACAGTTCAATGACATCGCGTCCACTGTCAGCCAGTAAATGAGATGTATTTTCACAAGGGAATGTTCAAAGGCTGAGGCCTACCTATCCTATGCAGGTGTTGAACCGTTGAACTCTTATAGGTCAAAATAAAATATTTTTTATTTGATGGTTTTTCGCCAATTTCATTCATGTGGGGGATTGTTGGAAAAATGCTTATGAGTAAGCATTTTGAGGCTTAATTTTAAGCATGATCCACTTCGTATTAGTGGTTGTTATTGAATGATTCGGATACTCCTCCGTGAGTAGTTCGAAATGATATATTCATATGCTTAAAATGGTGCTTGGGTGAATGAGAAATTGTTGCTCAAAGTTCACTAATTGATGTTGGAAAATAAAGGGAAATGTACTTGTCCCATATAGGAAAGCTATAAGAGAGAAAATGTCTTTATATATGATTACTCATATGTAGATGTGTAAGTGTTATAAGGATAGAGGCTCTCTCTACATGCGCGCGCAGTGGGGGTGCAAATCAAAATCCAAACAGGCTTGGCTCGTGTGCACCCGCGCGTCCTGCGTACACGAATGTTGGACAAAATTGTGCGGGCCTGACCCAGCCAATTTTGGCTAGTCTCTTTGTTTTCCAAACCTTTTGAAGTTTTCCACAAAAGTTAATTAATTCCATTAATTAATTTGGTACTTGAATCGAAAGGTCTCATTAATGAGTGATAAATGGCATATTTATTTTCCTTCTATAAAAGGCATGCCGAATTTTCGTTTTAAAATATATACAATATACACAACATACAGCTTTCGGTTTTAGGGAAAACAATCATCCTCGGTTTTCTTTGTTTGGGAAGAGTTCAAACACTTTTGTGGTTCGTTGGTAACGGGTTTGGTGGTGCCCATACTCGTTCATTTTTCGTTGTACCCTGGGAAACAATCGTCTCAAGTTCTACTGCACCTTCTGTTGGGGTCGGTGCTCGAAGCGTCAATCCGGACCATATTTATGTCTGATTCATGAATACGAACATCCCCTTATTCCATAATATTACTTATTTATGGTTGCACCTCTTGTTTTTATATACGTATTCGATCTGATTACGATTAGATTGAAACTAAATGTTGTTTAGTGATATGTATATATTAGACAAAGGCCCGATAATATATAATACAGTACACAGTTACAAAGTTAGTTTGTAATTGACATTGGGAAGTGTCACTGCTAAATGTATATTATCAAACATAGTTCCTGGTCAAGATTCACTAACAGAGGTCGGTTAGTCAAATCCGTTAAGACCAGTACATGTCGTATATCGAGACTTGGTCCGATGGTTTATCCCAATGAACCATGAGTCTGGGGAGACTCATATAGACGTGTAGGTGTTTATAGTGTATAAATACTGAACGGCTCACCGAAGATTCTTAATGGATGGTACACCAACGTCAATAAGAATCTTCTCGGGTTGAGTAGCATAGTGGTCCTTCGACTTGAGATACCACTGTGGATGTATGAGACATCCTCCACACTTGGATGGCAGTCACGTCGCCGATGTATTTAGATCAGACCTCCGCATGTTCGTTGGGTGTGGACCGATCCTCAGGATATCCTGTGTGTGTCAAGATAGGATTCGTCAGTTCTGTGTACAGAGCATAGGTAGTCCATATACTATTAGCAGTCTGTTAAATCTGTGGCCACAGTAAACTTTGGAAGTAAGTTCCGAATGTTATTTAGAGATTGCTAATAGATACGTCGACGAGATAATACCTATAGAGATTTGACGTTTACATCTATATCTCTGGGATTATCTGGATACCTGTGACGGAGGGATTATACGTATGCAATGACCTCGACCTGTATGATTCAGCGAGATTATCCGTGATCGTCATAATCTACGGGTGGATAGATTATGTACACGAAATTGGATTTCGTGACGGATATACCTGAATCTAGAGAGTCTCAATAATGAAACATACTCGTAGAGCACTAGAACAACATTTATGAATTATGATGATTATTTATAAATCGTTTAATGGTTAAACGCAAAATACATGCTTAGGGACCCGATAGTCATTTCCTTAATTATTGTGTATTTACATTTAATACTTGATTAATTTAAATACACATTAATTAATAGTCAAATTGAGATATTTGACTAATATCATAAATGTATATATATGTATTTAATATTTAATGTAAATATAATACATATATTTAATATATTTGTATTTAATTAATTAATTAATTAATTGTTAAATGATTAAATTAATTAAAATATAAATATTTTAAGATTTAGATATTTGTTTTTAAGGCTTAGTTGCCTTTGTTGACCAAGTGATAAATATCTAATAAAGTGGTTTTTAGATATTTAATCAACTTGATCAAATTAAAATGGAATGAAATTCAAATTGATAATTTGGTATATACTTATGGCCAATTTCGGCCAAGGCCTTTTTGGGCAAGTATATATTGATTTCATTTCATTTGAAATGTTAACCTAATACACTTTAAAGAAAAACTCCATTAATGGAAACAAAGGAAGCTTGTGAGAAAGAAAGAAGAAATCAAAGAAAGCTTGGATTTTAGTAAGTTTTTCCAACTTGCTATTAGAAAGGAAAATGTTCCTTAGGATCTAGGCTTTAACATATGATGTTCTTAGGTTATTTCTTTCTTTATTCCTTGTGTTTTTGATGATGGAAGTTTTGGTGAAAGTGTAGAGCATGTATGATGAAGGAAGCTTATAGCTATTGTAGTAATAAGTGTTCTTTTATGGTTTTGGAAACCTTGTTGCTAATCTAGAGTTGTTGACCCACTCTTAGATGACCTAGATTTGATCTTGAGTTGTTTCATTGTGTTGAGACTTTGATTGGATGGAAGAAAGATGATTGAAGTGTTGGATTTAACCAATTTGGTCTAATTTGTCCAATTTGATGAAATTGAAAAATTAGGGTTCATGACCAATTCCAAATTTGGGGCTTTTCATATATGTTGTGAATTTGGATGTATATATGATGCATATAAAATTTCATGTTCTTTGGATTACATCTTGATGTGTTTTGATGCATGAAATGACAAAGTGCACAAAATGGGACATTGATGGTGCATTCGGCCAAAGGAGTCAAAAATGGGATTTTGTGTTGCCTTGGTGTTTTGATGTTTTGAACATGCTAAGTTCATCTTAGAAATGATTTAGAATCATTCAAAATTGATTAGATCAATTTCGGACTAAAATGGACAAAATACCAAGTGTAAGGGTAATTCGGTAAATTCACTTAAATATGATTTATTTGAATTTTATTTCATAATTTGATTATTGGATAATTAAATAAATAAGTTTATTTAATTAATCCGAGAAAAAGTTTTGAAATCGGAAAATACGATTTTCCGCCGCTTCCGCTGCGTTACCGGATTTTGCCCCTAAAAACCCCTACACCTTTGATAGGGGACGAATTTGTTTTAAGGATATTGTTGAAATCAACAAGCCTCGGAATAGTGAATTTTTGGCTGATTTCAGGGTCCGCTAGTGAGGGTTTGTCTCTGTCGTCAGGGTCTGCCGTGAGGGTTTGCTCTGAGGGTCTGTTCTCAGGGTCTGCTACGTGGGTCTGCTCTCAGGGTCTGCTACGTGGGTCTTCCGGGAGGGTCTGATTTCAGGGTCTGCCGAGAGGGTCCGCTGGGCAAAAATTAAGCCTAATTCGGATTTCCCTTGTAACTACCGAAATATTTGTAA
>SKCR01043994.1:0-34890 GCA_019454045.1 Zanthoxylum bungeanum
GAAAAGAAAAAGAATGAAAGAGAAGAAATGCTGAGAAATAAAAAATGAGTAAATGTGTCTCGGCCCCTCAATCATATAAAGTTTTTTTTTTTAAAACTATAGTATTACATTTCTAAATTAGAATTAATAAAGGTGGATCCCCTAACCCCCAGTATTTTCTTTTTATTGTAGGGAAGTGATAAAACACAATATTCACATGCTTAATAATTGATTTAATTATATAATGAGTAATTCTTTAGTTTGTTTATTGAATCTCAAGCTTAATACTTCTTGTTGCTTGATCACCAATAAGATTGATGTGGTAAACTTAAAATGAACTTGGAAAATGGATTTTAGGTTTCAGCCTTAGATTCAATAGCTCACAATCTTCCTTGAGGATATATAGCCATTTAATAGATTTCCTTACAAGATAGGAATATACTTGTCGGTCGGGGGTAGCCATAATTGGAACTTGAACTTAATGAATTCAGGTAACTTGATTAACATAGGAATAAGATTAATTGAGTTATTTTGGTATTTGCATCTGACCATCGACAAAAGCTTTTGCATAACTTTGTGTTCCAGGTTAGCAAACTAAATGATTACACACATATAGGAAAATCAATTCATCATTAGAATAATATTGTGTCGAGTCACAACCCTAGATATTTGTGTCTTTTATTTATTTTCCTTAGTATTTTCTTTTGTGTTTTTATTTATTTAGCAAATCCACAATCAACCAACCAATCAAGCGATCATTCTCTTCTCCCTCAATTAGATACTTGTAAATAAGTAGTATCAATAATTAATAACAACAGTATGAATTAAGTCCTCATGGGATCAATATTTTTATACTACTTGAACGATACGTGCGCTTGCGTTATACACGTGTGATTACACCGGTCAACTCTCTGCCTCAGTTTTGTTCTATAGAGCGTTGCGATGCTAAAAGGGGTGTCGCGAGCGCTGGTATGCATCTGATGGTCCAATTTATTCCGTATTTTATCATTTTTATCACTCGTTGATTCTATTGAGTCTTGATATCATTTTAACTTGTAAAATAAACCAAAAACACATCAAAACGCTCATAAAACTTGAGATAACTCACAGAACATCAAGTCAGAGGAGCGGGAAATATATACATATTAATCGTTCATCAACTGCTTTCAAAAGAATCATGATTAACAATGATAATTTTTATTATTAACTAAATATTAAAAAAATTTATTTTAATCAAAACAATTTTTATTATCTCACTAGAGATGAAATCTCAATATATACCAACCAAAACTCTAAATTTGGATTGAGTCCATTAAGTGCTTCCTCATACTCATAGGTTTCTAAGTGCTTTTACAACAAATAACCTTTTGATTGTCTATTAAAACGCTGCAAATAACCACCATGGCAGCACCATGTATACTCATCTTACTGGATGAACCAATCTTGCATTAAACAGTGAGAATCCCACTAATCTTGTCAAAGTCTTTGACACCCCCATTGTCAAATTTAAAATAAAGTATTAAAGCAAATACAGCAAGAAATGTTAATCTCAACATTAAACATTTCTTTCTTTTTTTCTTTTTTTTTTTAATTTCTAATTTTTAATTTTTTTATTAAATGGACTGAAAGTAGACTGAGGGTCCAATGGCATGAATTCTTTTTGCTGCAGAAAGCTAGAAAGGCACAATCCTTTTAAAAATATATTTTTTAATTGTTTTGTAAGGACTGGGTTGGTTAAAGATCCCTTGATAGAAATGGTCCATCCCTTTGTGAATCATCTACGTAAAAAGTGATGCTTTTTTGGTCAAAAAGCAAAACTTCTGTTATGAATTTGACATTGAATTCATCAGCTTGTGTCAACTTGTAGAACTTTCTCCAAGAAGATTAGCATCTATCTTAATATAGTCAATGCCTTTGTAACTCTTACAACAGTTTTGCTGAAGTAAAGTATATGACGATCTAACACACGAGACTTTCCATATTCTGGGTTTCGGGGATAATTCAATATATACAGACATAAAATATTGTCATATAAAATTTTGCTAGCTTAAAATATTTTCTGGTTTGTTCCTGAGAAATGCATTGAGAATTTTACACACATATATATATAGTCATATAGAATTACAGGCATAAAGCAATCCAAATAACAACTACAGTATCCAAATTTGCAACACTACATAGAGTAACTACATAAATGAACATCCTGATGATTATTGGTTCATGAAAGCCTTGAGATGAGACATCATTTCTTGTATCCGAATCTGGGAATAATGAGAATTGTGCAGAATTTGAAATGCATGGCCAACTCCTTTGTACACAATGGTTTCAACTTTTTTGCCAGCACTAGCCAAGGCTTTACAAAACTCCAGGTTCCTGTCTTTAAGAATATCTAGTTCTGATACACAAACCATGATTGATGGTAGTCTCAATTCCTGCAAATTCGCAGCACCATTGGCCAGAGGATTGCACCATGGATGGTCTCTGTTGGCCCCTAGAGGCAGTGACAGCCGCCAATATGTATCAGAAGCTGAGACAGTCAGCGCGGAATTGGCTGGTTGAGTGCTGTGCTTCTCGGACACAGTTCTTGCTTCTCCTCCGAAAAAAGGCTGGATCAATATGATACCCTTGACATGTAATGGCTTGATAACACTGTTGTCAATTGATACCCTGGTGGCAACATTGTAAGCTATGTTGGCACCAGCACTGTCACCAGCCAGGAACAGGCTGGAGAAATTGCACTGATTTATCCACCATTTGTGCTCACTAGACCCATTAAAAACTTGCTGTTTAAGCCACACAAGGGAGTTGATGCCATCCTCATAAGCAGCAGGCAGGCGATTTTCCGGGGATAAACGGTAGTTTATAGACATAATCACACATCCTGTTTTGGAAGCAAGATTGGATAGGAACTCATGGTAGCAACTCCAAGCTACTGAGCCTACGCAAAATCCGCCGCCATGGAAGTAAAAAAGCACCGGTAGCTTGCCTGCAGGGCAGCTTGGAACATAAATCCGTGCCCATAAGTTAGTGTATTTATCGATAGATACATCTCTTGATGTGACACCAACGTTTGATGTAACACTGCAGGGGACAATAGGAATGGCTAGAGGCCTTTCCACATGTCCATTTTTGTAAACCCTAAGCAGGCCTTCAATTTCTTCAATGCAAACTCCAAGATTGTTCTTGCTTGTTGATTGAATGTTGTTGAGTCTTGGATCAGTGAAAACGGAAGCCATGCTTTTTGGATTCTGATTCAACACAAAGGAATTGGTTTTGAAGGATGCTTGATTTTGAATTGTGATGATCATCACATTTGAAAGGTGCTTATATAGGCAATGACAGGAAGATTAAACAATTGAGGAGAAAAGCTTCATCAAAAGCTGAAGGAAGCTTCCTCTTCTTTTTATTTGACAAGTGGGCGACTAAACTCAACCCATGTCGTCACGTGGATTCTCTCATTCATAACGTTCAAAGTCCCATTTCTCATTTCGTTTTATCAATTTTATCATTTCTTCTTTATTGGGTATCCTTCATATTAATTTCTGTCAAAATACTTCTAAATAAAAACTTTATCTTTTGGAGACGTTGTAAACCCTACCATCAAATCATTCAATTTGTGTTTAAATGAAACATGTAAAATCTACAATTCGTGCATAAGTAGAACATGTAAAATCTCTAATTATCTCAGGTTCTTATAAGAAATATATCTTGAAAACTCGAACTTTGAACCTAACAATTAAATCTTAATCTTTTTGCTATCAAATGACAACACTTCTAAATAAAAACGCTAAACCATTTTTTATGTATATTTATAAGTGCTTCTTTACAAATCGTTAAAAAATTCCCCACCTTGCACAAATGATTTTATTTAAGTAATACACATGCAAATCTTACTTCCACAAAATTTTTATCTTTGGAAGTAATGGGACAATCATTATTAATAACTAAATGAGTACGTATGCGTTGGTGCAGTTATAAAAGATTAACATTAAAAATAAAGAATATATTATAAAAAAAAGTGATTCGGAGGTATACCCCATTATTAACAACAACTCTTCTCTATTCTTATAACTTAATAATATGAATTCATGTAAAAATTATGACTCAAATCCTAAACCACTCTCCAATAATAATTTAAATATAATATAACATGTGTATGCGAAAGGCCGCAACTTCGGTTAACGCTCTACGAAAAATGACAAAAATTTAATGCTAATTAAAGTGAATATATTGAACATCTCTTGTGATTTTTCACACTGAAAAAACCCAAAAATCATCACTCTCTTTTCTTCGAATACATTGCTTTCATCATGAAAAAACTCAAAAATCACCACTCTATTTTCTTCAAATACATTGGTTTCATTTCATCATTGACGAACTCTACAAAAAGTTAGCCTCTTCTTACAATGCAAAGATGACCAAGAATGAAAAGCCTAAGATTTTATTCCAATTTATAATTGGGTGCTTGATCACCAAGTTTAATGTGTAATTGTTAAGTGAATGCATTGAAATCAATAATGCAAAACATATCAACATAGAATGAATGGGGGGATATGCTAATGCATTGAACATAAGATTTAACAAAATATTGAAGAACTAAAGAATCACAACTCTGTAAAATGTGGCCAGTGTATCAAGATTGTTGCATATAATAAACATCTCAAACAATTCAATTTTATCCCTTAACTTATGCAGTATCATGTGGCAGTACCACACAAAAGAAGGGATAAAAATTAATATGTGTAAACTAGATATATATAGGTATTCGCGCGTTGCTGTAGTTTTTATTTTATAAAAAAATAATAAAAAAAATAGGTAGCACTTACCAAAGCCGGTTTAGTTCGCCAAGTTAAGGCCACTGTTCCACTAAATAAAGTCATCTATCAAAGTAAAAGTGCGATATTCTAATTTTATCATGTATATCCCTTTATATATGCATATAATCATAATGAGATACATGAAACACAAAAAATATACATGAATCTGGTAGAAAATTTAATATATTATAATCATTAATTTAAATACTTTGTACATATCTCGATATGTAGAAATACAATGTACCATAGAGATTGATTAAATTCAATGTATTATGAAAATTTAATGTATAATAAATATTAATTAAAATGAGAACTTAATATAAATATTAATTAAAATAAGACTTCAATATAATTTTATCCCTTTTTTTTTTTGGTTATGATATGATGATATGTATATGATTACTTTATGAAAATTAATGATGTATAAAAATAAATAGAATAAATCAGAACATGGCTTTTTAGGTTATTTCATTTTGTTTCTGATTCTATTGACAAATTCTCATGAAGAAGCACTTATATATGCCGTATAATTTAAGAGAATATCTGTACTTAACTTATCCTTGCAAAGGGAAGAAATTTGCAAGTCCAAAATGTCACTTCCTTCCTGGAATGCTTTATCAGATACACAAGAGATTGCTTCTTATCCTTCTATCTAACAAATTGTTTCCACTTATTTGTGATTGATGTTATTTTTTCAACTTCCAAGTTCCAAATCCATTTGCAAATACTCAACTTTATTCCTTGGAGATTATAATCCTAGCATCTTTTTTTTTTTTTTTTTTTGGCCTTTTGATTCCTTTAATGTCCAGTCTTTTTCCTTTTATCTTCATGGGTAAATCTATTCTACGACTTCTATCTCAAAGTTCGTATGAACAAATCATTTCTTGGTTGACTTTAATTAGCAGATAGATGCAATATCGAATCAAACTAAATAGAAACATTTTCTCATTAGATATGATCGACTATATAAGTTATTTACATTTAAGATCTATGCATATGTGATCTAACACAATTTTTTTCTTTTGTCCGAATTTAGGACCGACGATAAAAAGATATTCTAATTTAAACGAGTTGTAACATCTCAACATAAGTAAACTAGATCAGGTTGAAAGTAGCAGCTTGCTTTGGATACAGCCAGCCAGCTGCAGAAGATATTCTGCTAGAAATGAGATAAATATGAGAAATCTTGATGAAGGAGGTGATTGAGAAAAGAAAATAATTAAGCATGTGGTACAATTTCGAGAGAAATATCTTAAGATTTTGTTCTTTGTACGCACTTGCATTAGAATCTTTAACCTTCCGTCCATCTTTTGCCACTTCGTTATTCTTCAAAATTAAGCATGCTTTCTCATGTTGGACCTCTACTTTGTTGTCCAATATCTATCAACATTGAGAAATTAATGAGAATGCCAAACCAAACTTTTGTTGTAGTAAGGGATGAGAAAAAATTCTTAATCTTGATCGAGAGTTGAGACGAAAAATTATCTTGAATAAAAATTATATCATGGTTCATAAAGATTTTTCGTATCAAAACCTGACTTATTACTTAAAAATCATAAATCTCAAATTATTTGTTTCGAGATTCAAGATAATTTTTCATCTGAATTCAAAAAATAATATATAATAGGTCAGGATTGACAAATCCCGGTCTCCCATCTGGAATTGCAGTTGTATATTTCATGTATAATATATGCAATACTAATGTTGAATGTACTGACCCAAGAAATTAAATTACACTAACAACTTGTTTGTTTCATGGTTTATCATGGTTTCATATAATATGGTATAATTCAAATTGTTATTTGTTTTGACTTTCATATTCATGGTATGGTTTCTCGTTGTAATCTCATGGTTTAAAAATCATGAATTTTGAAGAGTTTTTTAAACCATGGATTTGGTGGTTTGTCATGGTTTTATAATTTTGTATTCCTAAAATATCTTTAATAAAATTTAAAAATGTCAATTCTACCCTATTAAATATATTATATTAATAAACAAAAATAATTAAACTCGCCTCTCGATTATGAATTGTATGTATTTAAATTCGATGAAATTTTTATATATAATGGATTTTTTTTTTATTAAGAATGTGATTTTTCATATTTGTTATCCATTTTGTACATTAATTTTTATTATAATTTATTGATTTTAGATTAATGGGTAATAATTTGATATGCGTTTGGTGATATTTTAATAAGAATTTTATTTGTCATTCATTGAATCTAATTTCTGAAAAAAAAATAGATTTAATATTATTTTATATGAATTTGTGTTTGAGGCCATTTTAATCATTTTATCATTTTTAGAACTATATATATCATACCATCAAACCAAACAAAAATAGATTATTTAATCACGTACACCATATTATACCATCTTCCAAAACATGGTAACAGTAATTACAATACAATATCATATGATATCATATCATACCATACCATACATTATTAACACTATAAGAAAATATGGAATTATCGACCGAATATTTTTACTTTGTAAATTTTGCTACTTACTGACCGAATACCAGCCAAAAAAGATAAAAAAATAATTTCTGACAAATTATCGACCGAATTTTTAATCGATATTCGGTCAATAAATACGACGCTGAATATTAATTTGACACCATATACCGACCGAATATTCGGTATAATAAATAGCAACCGAATAAAATTCGGTCGCTAAAATAATATTAATTATAAGAAGATAAATATTAGAAATTTTACCGACTGAATTATCAGTCAGTCGGTAAAATTAAAAAAATAAAATATATATAATATTATTACTCTCTCACACACACATATAATAACAAGAAATATGTCATACCCTAATGATAACTATTTGTAGAATTAAATGTGCATTGTGTGGGTTTACTGATTGAAAAAATCGGTCGATTTCGATCGATAATCATTATTATCCATTAAATTTTTGAGATTACCGTAGTGTAAAATATGGTACACTTGATCGAAACAAGGTGTAAAGGAAAATGATAGGTGTACAAATAATTATCCCTAATTTTATCCATACTCTCTCACTGTAGCTACAGTGAGTTACTGTAGCTCACTGTAGCTACAGTGAGGGAGTAGGGATAAAATTAGGGATAATTGTTTGTACACCTATCATTACTCAGGTGTAAAAGCGGTATAAGAAACGAAGAGGACATTCAAATCAAAGTCAACATATCTCCTCTTCATTTGCAATGCTCACAACAATAAGATTCGATAATTTTTCATTGGAGATTCGGATAAAAAAAGAAAAATATATATTTAAAAATGAAGCTTTTGCCACCTTTCCACAGACATTTTGTCAAAAGTTTATTGAATTCCATTTTTTTTTTTTTAATTTCTGGTCATCGTTTTGAGTTGAACCCAAATAGTTAGTTTCTCAGCTTTGTTGTCTCAACATTTTCTCAATATAATTTATAGGAATTAGTCATAACTCGCATCTGGATATATTGACCTAAGTTATATTTTAGGATGCATTATTTACAAGTGCCATTATAAAAACAAAATATATAATTCAGTCAAGAACTAGTAATTTGTCAATTTAAAAGTGCTTTTTAACAGTGCCAAAACAACTCCGACCCTTAAAAATTTGGAAGTTTTTTGCTTTTAATTTAAAGCTAGTAAAGACTTGATGATATTCTTATCAAAATGTCGACTTTGATCAGAATTAATCAGGATCTTGGATACCAATTTAATTGGGATGTAAGATTTTGTTTCGATGTTTCGCTTATTTATGAGTAATTTTATTTTTATAAAATGTGCACCTTGACTTCAATTTTTTTTTTTTTTTGTTTCATTTGGTCATACTAGCTTTATAGAAAGGAGATTCACTGTGGTCATACTAGCTTTTTTGTTTCATTTGTTTCATTTTTTGTTTCATTTGGTCATTAGTTACCATTAAGTTATGACCAATTACTATTACAAGATGCAAATAATATATATATATATATATATATATATATATATTATATATATATATATATATATATGTATGTGCGCGCATGTAATGCACATAAATATCATCAAATAATAATAATAATAATAATAATAATAATAATAATAATATTATTATTATTATTATTATTATTATTATTATTATTATTTGCATCATCATCATTATTACAGGTTTTTTAGCGTCGCCTAAAAAAGTCGATGCTAAATGTATTACATATATTTAGTGTCGCCAAATTCATAGGCGATATTAAAATTAACATACAATGTTGTTAATAAATTCGACGTAAGATGTTGTTACTTTTAACATCGTTTGTTTTTGGCGATACTAAATAATATATTTGTGACGATTTTCTTGACGACGTTAAATTGTTTAACGCTAAAGATCATTTTTCATGTAGTGCTTAAATGACAATCTCAAAAATAATATGAAGCAGCAGCAGCAATAATAAATAAAATAGTAACAATAATTTAAAGTAAACAAAAAAAATCATATGCTATTTACTTTCATCATATGCTAGTAATATTCGACGTTTCGGATGAACATAAAAATGCTCTACAAACTGTACTGTTCAGAATATGCCTATTTTTATTTATTTTTATTTTACGTCGGTAAAATAAAAACACTTCAAATTTTTCTCTTAATCGAGAGCACTTTTTTGTCCAAAACCGTTTGCAATGCTCAAAAGTTACCAGTTATATATTGCAATTTCTTTTTTATTTCAATAATTTGTAATTTTCATTTCATGTTCATTGTAATTGTTTACTATTTGTTATTGCTATCTTAATTTCAGTGTTGTATCAAAATATATAAATATCTATATATATATATATATATATATAGATAGATACAGTAAATGGGGTTGCGTTTAATTTTGATCATGCATAATTTTTGTTCTTTATACATATTCTCTTTTTTTCTGCGCTGTCTTTTTGACCAACTCCATGGCTGCATCTGCACAACAAATGTGTGTTAGATAGAGGCAGGCCTGGAATAAAATCTTTTATCCATTGAGAGCTATATATCTTCATCATTCGGTCAAACTGTTTATATATTTCTATATATAAATAAAAAAAAAAAACAATTTTTAATGAGGATCCCTCATTTTAATAAAATGAGAAACGACAAAAACATGAATTCTATAATACACTACATGACAAATGGTCTTGGAATGAGAGGAAATTTGTTTCTTTAGCTCCCGTATACCCCAAATTATCTCATGTGAAATTACCTACAAGTACATAAATAATAATCACTATATCTAATAAGGAGATGAATTGGATATGTGGTAATATAATGCGGAATTAAAAAATCTTTACAATTTTAAGACTCTTAGTTAGCAGCTTTATCAATTAAACTTAGTGTGCAATTTTCTCAATCACAATCTTTTATTAAATGCAAGTTTCTAAAGTAATATGCAATCATAAAATAAACTTGCGATAATTTAAAGAGTTTAGGGATATAGAAAATAACACTGAGATTTATAGTGGTTTGGCCAACAATGCTTACGTATACTCCTACAAGCCGCGCTTGAAGTTTTCCACTATGTAAATATGAATCTACACATTACACCATGATTTTTCAGTGACTCACTCACAAACCAAGAGTTTTAGCTATCAAACTCAATCTAGACTGACAGGTATGAGAGATCGGTATAAAGTTGTATGGTTCCAGAGAGTATGCAAAATTGTCCAAAGCAAGGGACATCGGTATGCCGGTATCAACGGCCGGTGTGCCAATCACATGCAGTGCATAAAACTAAGGAATTGAAGATTAAAATATTATGTACTTGACCCTAATGCATCTATATGAATGTGTACAAGTCATATGAACTCAAAATACTTGAATTATCAACTCACTTACATTGAGAGCCCCAAATTATAAGACTTTTTGATTTCTTCATTTGAGCTCCAGTCTTCACATCCATTTTGCTTCGACATCTTTTTTGTATAGCTTTGCGAGTGCGTCGAAATCGCGAGTTGCATCATCAAAATCTTTCATCAAGAATATGTCGCTAACAACATGGAATCAAGAAAGTTGCCCAAGGAGGCTTACCTTGCCCGCCCTAACGGCCCCTATCCCGGTGGTATTTTTTTGAGTTGATTTTCAAAATGGGAGTAACCACGGTGAAACGTGAGCCATAGAAATAAAATTGAGGCAAATTCAGAAATCGATCGGAGTCACATGTATATTTCTCGTTGTTGTTTGTGTAAATGTCTTTAAAACCTCTTGATAACTATCATATTTTAAAAAGTCTTTGGCCACCAACTTTTTAGGGACTTAAGTTGTATCCTCCTCCATTTTAGTTGGCTAGATTAATAAGTAAACATGTTTGTGTCTACATATGATCAAATTTGAAACTTGGTGTGTTGTGTCGGTAAGAAACAAGAACCTTCACTTCTTGAACACACACAGTGCTTAGTTAAACTTTAAGCATAGTCAAATGGCTTCGTACGCAGACAGAACCATTCTGCATGCTTCATGCATTACGTGTACTTGCTTCTAGTTCACTAAAAGTCAGAGGTATATATGTATATCAGAATCATCCATTTATGGTGCTTTATCTTCTTGGCCCACCAGCCAATAATTTTCTTTTTAATTTTCGAAAACATTCATATAACTGTAATTTACGTGGTTCCCAGGATATCAAATATTTTAATTTTAGTTATATTAGTATAGGGCCGCACTTTGTGCGAGTTGATCATATTTTTATTATAATTTCATATTATAACAAAAAAATTAATAATATTTTAGGTATTGATGTTGTAGGTTTTATATTTTAAACGAAATAATTGATTTATTTATACTTAATATTATGTCTCATTTGTTTGTTTATCAATTTTCAAACAGTGTTTCTAATTCACATTAAAGTTTCTTTCTCATTTTACTGTCTCATTTGAAATCATATTTTCTCATCTTACTGTTTCATTTGAAATCATATTCATATTTATAAATAACTTTTAAAAAAATTAATTTTCTTTCGAATGATTTTCGATGAAATTTAATATAATTTATTCAATTTAAGTTTAAGTTTTCTCATCGAACTTGAAATATTGACCATAACTGTGTAAGAACTAATATTCAGAGTCAGCATCATGAAGCACAATAAATAATAAAAAAACTTATGAAAAAATTTATAAAAGTAATTTAAAATAAATTAACAACTAAAAAAAAAGCCAAAAATTGGTTTGTTTTTGTAGACAACTGCTATTTATGTATCTTATTTTAATAGAAGATTATGTTTCAATATTGTAATATTTGTTTCTTTTAAATATTAGAAGTTAATAATAAAAAATTAATTGTAGAAATTAGATGTCACGTGTGTTTTTTTTTTAATAGAAGACTACAATATATCTTTTTATATTATTAAATTATATTATTAATTAATTAAATTAATATATTTCTTATTTTAATAGGAGATTATGTTTTTATATTGTAATAGGTTTATTATTTTAATTTTACAATTTAATAATAAAAAATTATAGAGATATTTTAATTTTATAATTTAATAATAGATAGAAGATTCTATTTTTGTATTGTTATAAGTTTCTTATTTTAATTTTATAATTCTAAAATAAAAATTAATTTTATAGATATTTTAATTTTATTATTTAACAATAAAAAATTAATTGTAGAGATTAGATATCACATACTAAATTATAATTTTCTTATTTTAATAAGAGCTTATATTTTTATTTTATAATAATTTTCTTATTTATTATTAATTAAATTAATTTAATTAATATGTTTCTAATTTTAATCGGAGATTATATTTTTATATTATAATATATTTCTTATTTTAATTATAAAATTTAATGATTAAAATGAAAGAGATTTTTAAATATTATAATTTAATAATAAATATAACATTTTATTTTTATATCAAAATAAGTTTCTTATTTTAATTTTACAATTTTAAAATAAAACATTAATTTTAGAGATACTTTAATTTTATAATTTAATAATGATAAATTATTGTAGAGATTAGGTGACACGTATTAAATTAATAATTTTCTTATTTTAATAGGAGATTATATTTTTATTTAATCATAGGTTTCTTATTTTAATTTTAATAATAAAACTAATTTTAGAGATATTTTATTTTTTCAATTTAATGTTCTTATTGTAAATTTTTTATTTAATATATTTATTAATTAAATTGTAATTTAATAGCATTTAATAGCGAGCCGCCATGTGGCACAATAGTGATACATTTATTAATTTAATTTTATAATTTAATAGTGAACCGTCATGTGGCGCAAGAGGAAGTTTAAAAATATTATAAATTAATTTTAGAGATATTTTAATTTTATAATTCAATAATAAAAATAAATTGTAGAGTTGGTGTCATATTTTAAATTAATATATTTCTTACTTTAATAGGAGATTGTTTATTTATATTGTAATAGGTTTCTTATTTTAATTTTATAATTTTAAAATAAAAATTAATTTTAGAGATATTTTAATTTTATAATTATTAATAAAAAAAATTTTGTAGATATTAGATGCCACATATTAAATTGATATGTTTTTATTTTAATAATTGATTATGTTATAATAGGTTTTTTTATTAATTAATTAAATTAATAGGTTTCTTATTTTAATCAAAGATTATATTTTTTTTATTGTAATAGGTTTCTTATTTTAATTATAAAATTTAATGATTAAAATGAAAGAGATTTTTAAATATTATAATTTAATAATAAATATAACATTTTATTTTTATATCAAAATAAGTTTCTTATTTTAATTTTACAATTTAATAATAAAAAATTAATTTTATAGATATTTTAATTTTATAATTTAATAATGATAAATTATTGTAGAGATTAGGTGACACGTATTAAATAATAATTTTCTTATTTTAATAGGAGATTATATTTTTATTTAATCATAGGTTTCTTATTTTAATTTTAATAATAAAACTAATTTTAGAGATATTTTATTTTTTCAATTTAATGTTCTTATTGTAAATTTTTTATTTAATATATTTATTAATTAAATTGTAATTTAATAGCATTTAATAGCGAGCCGCCATGTGGCACAATAGTGATACATTTATTAATTTAATTTTATAATTTAATAGTGAACCGTCATGTGGCGCAAGAGGAAGTTTAAAAATATTATAAATTAATTTTAGAGATATTTTAATTTTATAATTAATAATAAAAAATTAATTGTAGAGATTAGATATCACATATTAAATTAATATTTTTCTTATTTTAATAGGAGATTGTTTATTTATATTGTAATAGGTTTCTTATTTTAATTTTATAATTTTAAAATAAAAATTAATTTTAGAGATATTTTAATTTTATAATTATTAATAAAAAAAATTTTGTAGATATTAGATGCCACATATTAAATTGATATGTTTTTATTTTAATAATTGATTATGTTATAATAGGTTTTTTTATTAATTAATTAAATTAATAGGTTTCTTATTTTAATCAAAGATTATATTTTTTTTATTGTAATAGGTTTCTTATTCTAATTACAAAAATTAATAATAACAAATTATAGAGATATTTTAATATTACAATTTAATAATAAATATGAGATTCTATTTTTATATTGCAATAAGTTTCTTATTTTAGTAATTTATTATTTTAATTTTATAATTTTAAAATAAAAAATAAATTTAGAGATATTTTAATTTAATAATTTAATAATAAAAAAATATTTTAGAGATTAGGTGACATGTATTAAATAATAGTTTTTTTTTAATTTTAATTGGATATTATGTTTTTATTTTATAATAAGTTTCTTAATTTAATTTTAATAATAAAACCAATTTTATAGATATTTTAATTCTATAATTTAGTGTATTCTTATTGTAATAGGTTTCTTATTTAATAGATTTATTAATTAAATTATAATTTAATAGAATTTAATAATGTGCTATCATGTGGCGCGATAAAGAGACTTAAAATGTTTAACTTATATATATATAATAAAGATTAATTGTAGAGATTATGTTAATTGAAAATAATTTAATAGTATTTTTTTTATTTAATAGAATAGTCTAATATGTTTTTTTTTGTTAAAATAGAATTCTTATAATTTTTATTATAATAGAATTTTTATAGAATTTTTATAATTTTAAAATGAAACCGCCACGTGGTGCGATGAGAATACTTAAAAATATTAACACATATGTCTGTGT
This sequence comes from Zanthoxylum bungeanum, assembly GCA_019454045.1. NCBI lineage: Eukaryota > Viridiplantae > Streptophyta > Magnoliopsida > Sapindales > Rutaceae > Zanthoxylum > Zanthoxylum bungeanum. Next base: position 14,917 of record SKCR01043994.1, read on the forward strand.
CTCTCTCTCTCTCTGTGTTTAACTTATTATTATTATTTTGTTAATTGCGGATAATATGTGGCAAACTATGTCTTTTTGTAACAAAAATACAATACTTGGGGATCTAAATGATAAAACCCTTTCTAAACCTAAAACGGTGCAGAAATGGTATCTTAGTTTCTTACGACTATTTCTACAACAAATCTTTGAAAGTCGTTTTATGTTTGATAAGATAAAGCAAATAGATGACAATCTATTCTCCCAATAAATATCTGCCACGTGGTAATAATATAAATATAGATAATACATTGATTATTTAACTTAGATCTCTCTCTTTGTTCATGGGCGTGTTCAATTTTTATTTTTTATTTTTTGATAATTGGAGTGTATAAATAGCTTACACGCATGTTCATTAATTTTGGGGACCTGTGATCTGTGTCATCATAAGTTTCTCAGCACAGTTCAGGATAAATAATTGGTTTTCTTACACCAGGATATGACTTTAAGAAAATGCATATAGTGGGATTCGACGATTCTTGACCATGGTCTTTACCACTGACGCAACCCATGGGGTTTTGTTTTCAAAGAAAAGGTAGATTTATTGTTCAGAAATTCGTGACTTGCTGCAAGGCGTTCTTGATTGTCATCGTGCGATTCATTCGTTGCCTGCCTATAAATAGTTGACTCACAAGGTTTGCCTTCTAAGGTTTTTTCAAGATTTAGAATTACACGGATAAGAAGTTTTGGAATATGTTAAGAAAGCCTTAGTCATTTATGAAGAATTGAATAAATTGGTTACTGTGACAAATTCGATACCCAATTGATCATGAATTGGGTGAATTTTAAGTTTTGGAAATTATTGAAGTTTTGTAACTGAAGCATGCCAAGATCTATGCTTTTAACCATGAATTTGATTTTAACCATGAATTTTAGACATTATTTTAGGTTGAGATTATAAAAATCCTATGAGGCAGCTTCCTTTTAGTCTCATTTTGATATTATTTGTATTTCATTTATGCTAATAATCAATGTCATCTAACATAAGTGATCAGCAAAAACGTCGAAAATACTTCAAATGCGGTAAAGATTTTCTGCTGCCATGGACTTCAACTACAGAAAATAATCCAAATCGCAAATTTTGGAAATGCAAAAGTTGTAATGGCTTCAATTGGGCAGAAGATGAAAATAGTAGTGAATGCAATGACTCTCAACACAATGTTTTATATCAATCCAAAATACCAATATTAAAGTGCTTTCACTCATTATATTGATGAATGAGTATTTGTTGAAATCCTCCATAGGGTAACCAAGACGAAGAATTAAGCCAACATATCCCAGTTCAAATTCTCCATTGGCATTAAAAAAAAAAAAAAAAAAAAAAGGAACATGGCATAAGACGAGAAAGTGTAGAACTTATAAAAAAAAAAAACAAAAACAAAACAAAAAAATTATCAAAACACTTGCCATGATCTCATGTGTAAGCACATTACTCTCATGTGTTGATATTACAGTAGATGGTTGAGAAGGTAGTGGATTTCTCCCTTGCCCATTCTCAAATTGCAACGTAGAACTATAAAAATTGATTATAATTTTAAAACCTAAGTGTCAAAGTAAGGCTTCATGAATTTGGAATTATAACTAACCTTCTTTATCGTATCTATAGATTATATAAATTTTGTAGATTGTTCCTACAGCTTCTTGATTGAGCTACAATAGACTGGTCACTTCGAAGCTGTGTCTGAGTTGGTAGATTTTCTCGTAAATCCTCAATCTATTCCGAAACAAATCCTGAACATTCAGCCTTCGTTGCAGAAATGTCGGCAACATCAGAAAAACTAGCAGTGTCATTCTAGATGTTGGATTTCGTCTTAGGTTCACAATCAAGAATTTGTATGATGGGGCATTAGCGATCCTGCAATACAAAGGTATTTGTATGAACGGGAAGTTTATGTAACACTCCGGTCAGCACGGTCATGTCCAGTACAGTGAATCATCAAGCTTAACATCTTAGAATATATAAAATAACATAAAAATAGGTTTCACACCTTAAGAATCTCGCCGGAGGCCCAGGACAAATTTTTAGTTTCAGCCTCCCTTTATAGCTTACTGGAGTCAATCGGTGACCTTGTGTATTTCAGCCCTAATTTTCTCATACAATCTCCGATTCTGATGATTTTATATTGCCGGAAAGTTAAGACCGAGACCTACAACTTCCGTGTTGGACATTTCCCAAATGCGAAACAGAACCAAATTAAAAATCATTATTTCAGTGGCAGCCACAGTGAAAACGTGGACTGCTTTAGATTGTGCCATGTGGCACCACTTAAACCACTTCTTTTTCACCAAAAAATCAGCTCATAGTATAAATATGAGATATTATTCATCATCCCCTGATTTTGTAAACAAAAAACGTGAAGGTGAAGCCTCTCCCATGCCTTTTTTTTTTATTTTTTCTTTGTGCTTCAATTTTTCTTGCCCTATTTGATCCATTCAAGCACATTTCCAAGCATGGTAAGCTTCCTTTCTTCTTTTCTATTCTCAATTTTCAATTTTGGCTTTACATTTTATTCCTCAAATTCGTGGATAAGGAACCCTAGAATTTCATTTTGGCATTTTAGCTTCAATACAACTTATAGCATTCATTTTCCTAACATTTGGTGATGGATTGAACATGGTTTAAGCTTTATTTTCAAAATGCCAAATTTTTTTCCCTAAAAAGAGGGGTTGGACGAATTTGATGCTTGCATTAGAGGATTTACTTTGAGTTTTTTTTTATAGTGATTAATGATAATTTAAGCTTAGAATGAGGTTTTGACATGAGTTTGGTTTGAGTTGTGAAAGAAACTTCAAATATCAAAATTTCTTGTGATGGCCGAGACTTGTATGTATGTGAGGGTGATTATTTTTATTTCCACTATTGATGAATGGTGTTAGTTTAGGTGTTGGATGATGCCTTGATATGAGTTTGTGTGATCTTGTTTTGAAAACTTCAAGCTTGTAGTTTTTAGAGCTTGGCCGAAAATGTGGAATGATTGGGCTGTTTTGGGTGGTTGATTTTTGTTGTGTTTAGATGAATATATGTAATGATTTAGGCTTGGGATGATATTTTATCATGAGTTTAACTTGGTTCTAGTTGAAAATTTCAAGTTGTGTATATATTGCCTTGGTCGAATTATGCTTGTATAGGGGATTGAGTTTTGTGATTTGATAATGATATTTTTTTTATATACTTTATGCTTAGAATAATGTCATGATTTGAGTTTATTTTTGTAGAGTTTGAAACTTTCTAAGTTGTAAGAATTTATAGTATGGCTGAATGTATAGGTTAGGTGAAAGCTTGAATATTAGATATTGTTTTTTGATAAGAAATTATTAATGGTTGTGGATTGTGTGTTTGGTAATATCTTGGAATGAGTTTGAATTGAAATGAGTTAAATTCTCAAGTTGTATAACATGGTAATGAATGGAGCTAACTAGTGATTGAGAATGTATATGTCCATGTGAAATACATGTGTATCATATTCTATTATATGTCTAGGTGAGTAGAAAAACATGAAAGGATATTTGTAAATGGATATGCATGAATGATATGCTATGTGAGGATAATAATATGTATGTGTGTTAAGTTATTGACATGCATGTAACCTATTAGTAAGGCTTGACCTAATTAAAGTTTGTTGATAAGCTTGATGGTTGTTTTATAAGTGCATGTGCGTGCATAATGATAAGCATGATAATGTGTTATGTGATGATAACAAATACTTGAGTGTGTGTTCTTTAATTTTTGGGCCAACTAAGGATCTTGGCTATATGAGTTGCAATTATAGGCAGTGTTAGGCCAAGCCTAGGCATTTCAAGTGGCTATATCGACTATGTCGAAACGTCCTATCATTATTAGCATCAGCATGTCTAGAAGCATTAGTGGCTTAGCTAAGTTAAACAATATGTTCATGCATCCATGAACTAAATTTAGTTTCTTTAGTTCAGGTATGATAACCATACTTGAACACATGTTCAGTTAGCATCTTGCAGGAAATCCTTCAGCAGCATTCCAACAGTTACAAAGTGTGTTTAAGAAATAATATTGTTTGTTTAGTAAGAAAATCAATAAGAAACTTCAGAGAAAATGTTAAGCTGTAAAATGAGAATTATATTACAGTTTCAGTCATACATTCACCTTATATATACAAGTGATTTACATCCTTATATCAGTCATTACGCTTAGTTACAAAATCTAACAAACTCTACAATTCTAACTAACTCTATAACTATATTTGCTGACTAGGATTGGTGGTGAGGCAATCTGGTATATACAGTCTACTGTGTTCCTTGTGTTCTTCATTGTGCTGATCTAAGTCCTCATATAATTGACTGATATGAGCTTCCTTAACATCCTCCCTCAAGCTTAAGGGTCTATGATAGACATTAAGCTTGCCCCTTAGATAATTGAATTGAGGATGTGCCAAGTAGGGGTGGGCGCGGTTCGGTTTGGTTCGGTTTTTGCTAAAAACCAAACCAAACCATATTTTATGGTTCGGATTTTTTACCTTTCAAACCAAACCATTAAATAACGGTTTGGTTCGGATTGAAAATTTTTTAAACCAACGGTTTACGGATTGGTTCGGTTCGGTTTACGGATTATTATATTTAAAACAAATTTTCATCCACTTAAGTGAAGAAAAAAAAAATATTCTATCCAACAAATAGTATGAAGTGCTAGGGTGTAAGTTGTGACTCAAAGAAACACATACACTCCATAGAGGATTGAAAAATGAGGCACAATTAATTCTTGTATTTTTTAAAAATTACCTCGAATAATGATGCTACCATAATTCTAATTAAGAAACAAATCAAACATCTTACTTTCAAGAATAATGATACTACCATAAAACAAAAAATTTAAGAATAAAAGTATTAACAAATAAATTGAAGAATAAAAGTATTAACAAATAAATATATTAACAAAAAATTTAAGAATAAAAATATTAACATACTTATAAAAAGAAAACATATAATAAAATTAAAAGAAAAATACAATTTTTTTTTTATAAAAATATATAATTTTTTTTAATTATAACGGTTCGGTTCGGTTTAACAGGTGCGGTTCGGATTAGCTCCTGAACCGAACCGTAAACCGTTTGGGGTGGGCCAATCCGAACCGCAACCGAACCGTTAGAAAAAAAAACCGTAAATTCGGTCCGGTTTGGTTCGGTTTGCGGTTTGGTTCGGTTCGGTCGGTTTTTTTGCCCACCCCTAATGCCAAGGGTTTTGTGAGAGCATCAGCAATTTGTTCCTCATAAGGAATATATCTGACTTCCAGCACTTTGTTAATAATTTTATCTCTTACAAAGTGGATGTCAATTTCAATATGTTTGGTTTTGGAATGTTGTACATGATTCTTAGCAATTGCTGCAACACTTTCATTGGCACACCATAATATAAGAGTAGGAATGAGCATGAACTTAAACTCATTGAGCAAGGATTGCAACTATGCTAATTCTGCACTTGCATTTGACAGTGACCTATACTCACTATCAGTACTGGATATAGCAACCATTGGTTGCTTCTTTGAAGACCATGAAATCAGATTATTCCCCAGATAAATATAGTAAGCTCATATGGATCTTATGTAATCTAAATCACATGCCCAGTATGCATCTATGTATCCTTGAAGCTCTAGTTTCCCATCTTTGATCAACTGCAGACCATATGTTTTAGTTACTTGTAAGTATCTCAATACTTTCTTACAAGCCAACCAATGTTGCAAAGTTGGAGCACCCAAATACTGACTTAGCTTATGCACTGAGTAAGCTATATCTGGTCTGGTAAGTGTAATATATTGTAACCCTCATACAATGTTTATATAGGTCGATGCATTAGATAACTGCTGACCTAGAAAACCATCTGCATTTAGTTGAAGTTTCTATCCCGTGCTGAAGGGAGTGTGTAGATGCTGATTTTCGCTCGAGGTCCACAATAGAGAATTTATAGTATGAGAGCACTAGAGATCCTGCAAAACAAAGGTAGAATGAGCGGAGAGTACTGCCCATTGGTGTGATGGGTGTCGTAGGCACTCCGACGCTCAAGTCAGTAGTGAGACGAGTGGTAAATAAGGAAGAGCAAGGTATGATATTACCTTGACCTCCGTTGACTGTCGTGAGGGCAGTGGGCCGGTGTTTAGAGAGTAATAGGCTCTTAGAGCTCAAGTTTGAGAGATAAGACTTGAATGCCATGTATGTTGAGTTATGTTGTCATTATAAGTTGAAAGAAGTCACTTTATAGCTGTAACATGATTGTACTTGTGATGGTTGGACCTACAACGTGTTGACATCTTTGGCGACGGGCCCACAATGTGCTCAAGACTTCATCTTTCGGCGATGAAGAATATTATGTTTAGGAAAAAGAGATATAATAGCCAATGTGATGTTTTCCAGTAGGGACTAGTTCGAATGTCCAAAAGGCTACCTGCAAACTTAAATTGGGCCTTATCTATCCACAGATTCGAAGTGAAAAGATAGTTTACCCTTGGACCCAAATTTGGCCCGTACAGAGTGTCACATCTTTTGGCAGTTTAACATGGAGACTTTACTGAGAAGATCAATAATGTACTTGGTCTGTGACAAGTGCATGCCTTCTCCCGTGTATCAAACTTCTATATCAAGAAAGTAGGCTAACAATCCTAAGTCTTTGAGAGCAAAGACTTTGTTCAGCTGAGTAATAAAGGCTTCTAAAGCAGCAGATGCAGGGCTAGCGACTAGGATATCATCCACATATATTAAAACTATAATAATAGTACCTTTAATGTGCTTAATAAATAGAGAACTATCTGCTTTGGAATTGAGAAAGTCGCACTGCAGCATACATCCTTTCAGCTTATCATACCAGACTCGTGGAGCCTGCTTCAGTCTATATAATGCCTTGTGCAGCTTACATATATGATCATGTCTGTCACTGTCTTCAAAACCTTCAGACTGAGTCATGTAAACATTCTCTATAAGATCACCATTTAGAAAATTATTAACGTCTATTTGTCTTACACTTCAACTGTTCATTACTGCCAAACTCAACACCATTCTAACGGTGTAAATTTTGACCATTGGACTGAAAGTTTCTGAAAAGTCAATCTCAGCTGTTTGATGAAATCCTTTTGCTACCAACCTTGTTTTGTTTTTAGCAACTGACCCATCTGTATTATATTTAGTTCTGAAAACCCATTTACAACCCACCAATTTGTAGCTTGTGGATGGAGGAACGAATGTCCATGTGTTATTTTTGAGTAATGCATCATATTCACTCTGCTTTGCTTGTTTCCACTGAGGTGAAGTCATGGCTTCTTTAACTGAAGATGGTTCTTTGGTAACATTAGTAGCTATGGATGCTGGATTTCGCCTGAGGTCCACAATCAAGAATTTATAGATTGGGGGAACTAGCGATCCTGCAAAACAAAGGTAGAATGAGTGGGGAGTACTGCCCACTGTGTGGTGGGTGCCGTAGGCACTCCGACGCTCAAGTCAGTATGAAAAGCAGCTGTAAATAATGGAAAAACAAGGTCAGAAGTTACCTTGACTTCTGTTGACTACTGTGAGGCTGTGGCTGGTGTTTACAGAGTGAGAAGCTTAGAGAGCTCAAGTATGAGAGCTAAGACTTGAATGACAATGTTTTGAGTTCTGTTGCTATTTTATAGGTGGAGAAATGTGACTTTATTAGTTGGAATAAGTCCCACAACGTGCTGAGCATTTGGTGAGAGGTTAGAGCATCTGGAAATATGCTTTGTGTTAAGAAAATGAGGGGAGCAGTTGGTATATAATAGGATGGGATTATCTTTAAGCTATTAGCTTAATTATGGTTCAATAATGCAAAATTTTATAGGTTGGGTTACCATTTTTGGGCTTTGTTTGATATTGGGTTTAAAGTGGAAAGACGGTTTTGCCCCTGGTCTAAATTGGCCCGTACAGTTTGTCTCATACTCTCTAAGGCAATAAGTCCTTGATTTGGAGAGTATTTCTATGCATGTCGTATGAAACAAGATGCAAGAGTATCTGTCAAGAATGCATAGTTCTAAGCACTATCATCTGTTGTTTGGGTCAATGGATGGCCCAGTAAAGCTTTTCCTACGTTTGGACAGAAGAGCCGTGGAATTTTTGATGATGTTTTTTTTGTCATAATGCAGTCCATGTTATGAGCTTGACTAGACATGAGTCTATGAGGGATGTCCCCGGTCGGTTGAATCAGATGAAGGTTCAAGGTATCATCCATACCACATGTGTCGTTTGGACTGAGTAGTCCAGGTCTTCGAGTTGATTCGACATGAGCCTTATAGGGGATGTCCTCGGTCGACTGAACCAAATGAATGTTCAGGAGATTATCCATACGATATGTGTCATCTAGGCTGAGTAGTTCAAGTCTTCAACTTGACTTGACATGAGCCTTATGAGGGATGTCCCCGGTCGAATGAACCAACTAAAGGTTCATATGTGTAGTGTCTTATAGCTTCATTTGTGTAATGCTGAAACATTACATGCATTATGTTGTATGGGACAAATGACAGTTTTCCATAAGTGTAGTGTCAGGTGGAATCTATTTGTCACAAAATAACAAACATTGTCGTGTCAAATGGCGAATTTCCAATTGCCAAGTCTTCATTTGTTGTCGTGTAACGTGAATCCTCTTATTCTGCTAAGCCTTCACACGATGTCGTGTTGAGTGGCATCATCCATTGTAATAAGTCTTCACGTGAGATCATGCGAGTGGCACCATCCCTTGTGCCAAGCTTTCACATGATGTCGTGTCGAGTGGCACCATCCTTTGTCCCAAGCATTCTCGTGATGTCGCATCGTGTGAAACCATCCCTTTTAATAAGTCTTCATATTATGTCGTGTCGAGTGACAACATCCCTTGTGAAAAAATCTTCTCGTGAGGTCGTGTTAAGTGGCATCATCCTTTGTGCCAAGCTTTCACATGATGTTGAGTTGAGTGGCACCATCTTCTCCCTCAGTCGACGTTATTGAAAGATTTCCCACTCGCATGATGGGCCTTGATTGCTTCTAGACTTTTCTTCAGTCATTTAATGCAACCCTAGGGTAAGTTACGAGGTGTTTTTTGGCGGAAATTCGAGGCGCCAAGAAGGATGGTATAAATGAGAACTATGAGTGCTTTTTTGCCTCATTCGCAAAAACTCACTTCAGTCATCAAGTTGGGAGAAGTCTCAAGCCTTCAAGGTATTCTTTAAAAACCCATCTCGTGTTCTTCAATATCTTTAAATATTCATAGTGTAGATTCAAGCTGTTCATAGTAAATATAGGCTGTTTTATCTTTGGAATCGTATAGTTACTATCGAAATTGTGTTTGTGGATTGGTGTAGAGCTTGATCTTTAAGAAGTAGATTTTTTGGAAATTTTATGTTCGTATGTTTGTCGTTTGGAGAATGTCAAGTGAAGAATCTCTAGGTAGCTTAGGTGTTCAAATTGATAGATATGTTGAACCATCCACTACTAAGTCGAGTGAAGAAGAAACATATAGGGATTGGTCGCATGAGGACCTCATCGAGGCTGGATTAATAACGGTAGCAGAGTTACCTCATGAGGTTCCTACGGACGCTATACCACTTAGGACTTTACCAGCGGTTGGAGAGTCGAGTGGGATTGCCTATACTAGTGAACCAATAAATCTGTTAACAAGAAACCCTGCCAGTCGAGTGATAGAGAAATCACTTAGAGAATTGATTGAGTGTATGGCTTTTGAATTAGGAGTGTTCTTTGAAGTGAAGGATGTACTATTCTCATACTACCTAAACGAACATCTGACAGAAAGGGGTAGATACACTTTGTATCTTCGCCAAAAGAGAAAACCCTTAGTGACTGGGCTCGCGACAAATGATATGGGAAATATCAATCTGATTATTTCTTTGTGAAGGGTGAGAGTATATTTGGTTCGGCTGGAGCTGGTCGAATCCCAGAATTTTGAAGTTTGTCGAGTGAGTATTACATCTTCATCGTGCATTCGTTTTTAATGCACTTGGGGAATGAGATTAATTATTTATTTCTTGTTTTTGTAGACGTTCGAAGAAATAGGTCTTTTGAGACAACAAATCGAATCGTTTCCAACACTAAAGTTATATTAGCTTTACCTGCTAAAGACAGAGACTGGGGAGTCATCTTGGTAGAGAAAAGATTGAGGGCGACTCTGTTGTGGAAGGAGATTCACGATCGAGAAGGTACCCATTTGGCCTTTTGTAAACACGTTTTAGCCGTGATATATTGTAGTTGGTCGTGTCGAGAAACACACAGAGAGACAACATTTTTAAAGCCTTTAACTTCTAAAGAACTTTTATGCGCAGAAGATATAATGTCAGAGCCTTTTAAAGTATCTTCAATTGATGAAATGAAGAGCCGAATGAGAGCCAAGGGGAAGGAACCCGAAGTTGAAAAGGTTGAGGCTCCCAATTAAAAGAAGTCGTTTCAGATGAGGCTCCAGTTGTAAAGAGCCAGTCGACTGAGATGACTGTGGTAGGGAAGAAAAGGAAAGTTGTAGCTGAGGTGGATGAGGATTTAGAGAATGTCATAATAAGAATTCCTCATGGGTCTGTTGGGGTTGGTGCTCAGAGCGCCAATCCAGACCGTATTTATGTCTGATTCATGAATACGAACATCCAATTTTCCATGATATTACTTAATTATGGTTGCACCTCTTGTTTTTATATATGTATTCGATATGATTACGATTAGATTAAAACTAAATGTTGTTTAGTGATATGTATATATTAGACAAAGGCCCGATAATATATAATGCAGTACACAGTTACAAAGGTAATTTGTAATTGACATTGGGAAGTGTCACTGTTAAATGTATATTATCAAATATAGTTCTTGGTCAATATTCACTAACACTGGTCGGTTAGTCAAATCCGTTGAGACCAGTACATGTCGTATATCGAGACTTGGTCCGATGGTTTATCCCAATGAACCATGAGTCTAGGGAGACTCGTATAGACGTGTAGGTGTTTATAATAGATAAACATTGAACAACTCACCGAAGATTCCTAATGGATGGTACACTAACGTCAATAAGAATCTTCTCGGGTTGAGTAGCATAGTGGTCCTTCGACTTAAGATACCATTGTGGATGTATGAGATATCCTCCACACTTAGATGGCAGTCATGTCACCGATCTATTTAGATCAGACCTCCGTATGTTCATTGGGTGTGGACCGATCCTCAGGATATCCTGTATGTATCAAGATAGGATCTGTCAGTTCTGTGTACAGAGCATATGTAGTCCATATATGATTAGCAGTCTGTTAAATATGTGGCCACAGTATACTTCGGAAGTAAGTTCCGAATGTTATTTAGAGATTGCTAATAGATACATCGACGGGATAATACCTATAGAGATTTGACGTTTACATCTATATCTATGGTGTTATCCGGATACCTGTGACGGAGGGATTATACGTATGCAATGACCTCGACCTGTATGATTCAGCTAGTTTATCTGTGGTCGTCATAATTTACGGGTGGGTAAATTATGGACACGAAATTGGATTTTGTGACGGATATACATGAATCTAGAGAGTCTCACTAATGAAATATACTCGTAGAGCACTAGGGCGACATTTATGAATAATGATGATTATTTATAAATCGTTTAATTGTTAAACGAAAAATACATGCAAACAGGCCGAACCGTCATTTCCTAATTAATGTGTATTTGTATTTAATATATGATATTATTAAATACACATTAATAAATTGTCAAATAAGGTATTTGACATATATCATTAATATATATTTGAGATATTTAAAGTAAATATAATACATATTTGAGATATTTGTATTTAATTAATTATTTAAATGATTAATATAATTAAAATATAAATATCTCACCTAATGATAAAGTTAGGAAATGATTATAAGTGTAAATTTTTTGACTTTAAATTAAAGGAAAAGGTTGTCAAATTGAATTTGACTTCCTTGGATATTTGTTTTAATTGTTAAAATTGAAAATATCCATTTTCCTTTTTATTTGTAATTTTTGGCCAACACCCTAAATTGAATATAAGTGTTATATTTTTGAGTTGCAATTGTTGACTTATTGAATTACATTAAAGTGTTAATGATTTCTAAAACAAGTTGGCAAGTTGGCTTTAAATGAAACAAAAATAAAATATCTAGATATTTCTTCCACCAATTTCGGCCAAGGCTCTTTTTGGGTGAAGTATATATTATTTCATTTCATTTTAGTGTTTAGGAAGTTCATATACACAAAAATAGAACACAAAAGTGGTTGAGAGAAAACTTTTTTTGGAGAAAAGAAGAAAATCTTGGAAATCTTAAGCATTTGTAAAGTTTTCTTTCAATTCCTCCACATGAAAAATGTTTCTAACATACTTAGCTTCAATTTGTGATGCTTTGATGTTATCTCTCTTCTTATAGTTTGTGTTTTATTTGGTTGAGAACTTGTGTGAAAGATTGATGCATGTAAGTGAGCTTAAACTTGTTTTTAAAACTTACTTTTGATTCTTTGAAAATCAAAGTTGCCATTTTAGAGTTAGTAAGCCACTCCTTGGTGACCTAGAATTGTTCTAGAGTTGTTTCAAAGTTGTGAGGCTTGATTGGTGAAGTATTGAATGGATTAAAGTGTTGGATTTTGTAAATTTGGTGAAATTGGACAATTTGATAAAATTGCAAAATTAGGGTTCATAACCCACTCCAAATTTAGGGATTTTCATATATATGATGTATTATGGTATGAATATGATGCATGTAAAATTTTAGGTTGATTGGATTTGATCTTGGCATGTTTTGAACTAAAGGGACCAAATTGCAATTAATTGAAAAATTTGGGTGGCTCACGGCATTAGACTAAAAATTGGGGATTTGTGTGAAATCTGATTTTGATGCATTAGATGTGTTGAAAGAAATTTAATTTCTTGTGTAATTTTTCAGAATTTGATAATTAGATAATTAAATAAATAAGTTTATTTAATTGATCCGAGAAAAATTTTGAAATCGGAAAATTTTGATTTTCCACTATTTCTTTGCGTTACCGATATTCCCCCTTAAAACCCTAACAGGGTCGACTGCGATTTCAGATCCTTCCAGCCTTAACAAATTTATCAAAGGGCTTATTCTGGAAGAAGATGAAAATAGGCTAACAGAGATAGGCCCAGTTAAGGCAATGAAGAAAGTAGCAGCCTTGAGTTATTAAGTATGTATACTCAAGACTTATTCTTTTAGTATTTATTTAATTCTGGTCGAATGAGAGCTAACTTAGAGTTTTTCAGACATTGGAATGCAGCATGTACATACAGAAGTACGCCGAGTCAAGTCAAATGAGGATAAGGGAATAGGAGAAATCCCTTACTATAGTAAGGAATGAAGCAGCTGAGTTAAAGTCCGGGTTAGATGCTTCTGAGAGGAAGGGAAAATGGATGGAGAAAGAATTGAAAGAAACCAAGGCGATACTCAAAGTGGAAAAAGAAGTATATGAGGCCTCACTTGAAGCCTACAAGCATGGCTATGATAATGTGAAAGAAAGAGAATGAGAAGGTGCTCGAGCAACTTGAGGGGATTGCTTTCGAGTCTATGATAAAAGAAATAAGCAATCTGATGAAGGATTTTCTTGAAGGAATAGTTAATGCATGGAAGCCTAAGAAGTGGATTCGAGAGTACAACAGCTGGTGGCTGGACTTTCTCTTCGTCGAGTGGAGGTGGTGAAGAAGAAAAATGAGAGGAATTCGAATCGATGGGGGTCGGGGACAAGGAGGAAGTTACCTGAATTCATTAAGAATAAATTCCAATTGTGGCTACCCCCGCCCGACAGGTATATGTCTATCATGTAAGGAAATCTACCTAAGGGTCACCATGCCCCGAGGTGAGATCGTGAGCTATTGATTCTAAGGCTGAAACTTAAAATTCCTTCGTCAAGTTTATTTTAAATTTACCAGATCAATCTTATTAATGGCCAGTTAACAAGAAGCATTAAACTTAAGACTCAATAAATAAACCTTTATATTACCCAAGACATAAAATAACCAACTTTATAAAACGGTGATATTGGAATTCATCACACCCCTAGATTATGTATTTAGCTACGACACATACCTAGGATTAATAAAAACTTAATTAAACAAAACATCATAAAAAATTAACTTGAAAATAAATAAAAGTAAAATTACAATAATGAAAGAAAATGTTGGGTTAAATGATCCACTTTTAATATTTCAAAATTAGAAATCTCCTTTATTGTCAATGTTTACCGATTAATTAATTATATTTAACCAGACCATAAAGGCGGGAATTCTATTTGTCTCAATTAAGTCCAACCGACCATATAGGCGGTAACAAGGTTATTACCTAAACCGGCCATATAGGCGGAAACTACGTCTGGAATGTAAAACCGACCATGTAGGCCGTAAATAAAGTTGTCACCTAAACTGGCCTATAGGCGGTAACTAATTAATCCAAATTTTAATTAAAATAAGAGAGATTAATCTAATTTATTATATTAAAAGTATTACCTTGTCACCCCATCAGAATGAGATTATCTGCTCATGTTGTAAATGAAAACACACAAAATTTTATTAATTTATTAAAAATAAAATACAAGAAAACTTAAATAAATGTACAAGACATTTTCCTTTAGGTTTTCATGGAGAAATTCCTCCAAAGAAAGCATGAAAAATTTACGAAGTTTATCTTGGTATTTATTGGCAAATCTAAAGGCTTCCACCAATTTCTCCACCAATTTCTCCACCAAACATGGCACCAAACATGACATCAAACATGGCACCAAACATGACATCAAACATGGCACCAAACATGGCACCAAATCCTCCACCAAACATGTTTGGTGAAAGTTTGACAATTTTCATTTTTTTAATTATTTTTTTATTTTGAAAATGACTTTAATAATTACAAATAACATACTTTTGGAGGTTTTATCAATTTCAGTCATGTAAACTTCAGAATTTGAAATTATTATAAACCTCAAAGTTGCAGATCATTGAGCCTTTTTTAATCTAAAACTTGATCACCTCAATATGATATCAGAGTAAAATGTTATGGCCAAAATACGACAATTGCGTAAAGTTGGAATTTCTGAAATTGTCGTTAGAACGTCATTTCAAGTTTTCAATCTCCAAAATCAAAATGTCAAGTCCAGTTTTTGCTCTTATTTGTTCCATATTTCGTCCTGGTTGATTCCATTAAATCCCAATTTTATTTTATCTATAAAATAAACTAAAACATATCAAAACGTTCATAAAACTCGAGAAACTATACAAAATATTAAGTAAAATATTTTTCTCTCATCACATCCCCAAACCTTACATTTTGCTAGTCCTCGAGCAAAACAACAAAATAAAATGCAATAAATAATTAAAATTAAACTAAGCCACTTTCGTATGGATCACGGTAGCATTTAGCATATGCAACAAGCCTTTAAACCCCTAGGTGTCCCGAGTGGACAAGTTGTAGTCTCGTGAGGGCTTATAGTGACGATACCCACAAACGTCAATCTAATGCACACAAAAGTAAAAAGACAAGAGAAAATAAAATAAACAAGTTAGTGACTAAACAAGTGAAACGTCTTATCCAAGTTAATAGTTGTTTTCTTTCCTTCTAAATTACCAAATAAGTAAATTCTCCGATTATTTTTACCATTCTTCATATACACAACCAACAAGGCATTAATCAAATCATTGTGCCCACACTATTCATAAGTGTAGTTGAAAAGAGAGTAATATTTTTTTCCTAAAGTTATATCAGAATACACACCCTTTTTTTTTTGCAATGGTTTTTTTTTACAACATCTTCAATCCATGTAGCGAGCTTTGGGCCAGTGACTCCCAAGCCAGTTGGCTTTAGAGCACTAGGTGTTAAGACACCTTATAGACTTAATTACTGGATTTCAGATATCTTTTTTTTTACAACATCTTCAATCCATGTAGCGAGCTTTGGGCCAGTGACTCCCAAGCCAGTTGGCTTTAGGGCACTAGGTGTTAAAACACCTCCACGAACTTAATAACTCGGATCTCAGATGTGTTTTTTTATTGCTTTTTATATGCTTCCTCCAATTAAACTAGAGCACTGAATATTACAAACTTTTCACTTACAACTCTTGGTCGTACGTTACCATGCATGTTGATAATATCTGTTAACTGAGCATATGAAGATCCAATTTAGTGAGTATTATGGAGAATTCACAAATTAATTAATTCAAAAGGAAATAAACAAAAATTAACTTGTTACGAAATAACGTCTCAGGAGTGGAAATTCCTTAGTCAAGTTAAAAACACAAAAACACAAAATATTTTTAATTTTTCTAAATTTTTTTTATTTTTTTTTTGAATTTTTTGAAAATTTTAGACTAAAACTCGAAAAATAAAAACAAGATACTAGTCAACTATTCCCCTCCCCCAAACCTAAATGAGACATTGTCTCAAATGTCTTAAAAAGTGGAAGAAGAGTTTAGAAACAGTACCTATTTAGCTGAAATTCTACATCTAAAAAGAAAATTAAGGGTTAAGATCCAGATTTATCCAACGCTTCTTACCACGATCATTATCAGACCATTTTATCTTGGAAATGATAGGGTCAATTTGTGGTTCAAATGCTAAAATTTGGTCAATTAAATCATTGAAAGTTCTGGCAGTGAAGATGATTTCTTTTACAGGTTTTGATACGAACCCATTTCTGCGGGCATCATCAAGAAACACACAAAGAAAATCATAAAATCTATCAGCGTTAAACAGTTCAATCGGTTTCTGGTGTATGTTCAGGTTCGCCCAAGATAGTACTGTAAAAATTTCCTTCATCGTACCTAAGCCAACTGGCAAAGTAATAAAAGCATCAGCACGATTAATCATTTCCACAAGTCGTTCGGACATACTTAGCACGATAAGTTCCTCTCTGTTTGATGGTCCTATCAGATTCGTCTCTGCCAAGGGTTCTGGGATGATTCCCAAAACTTGACTACCTCCTTCCTGTACGGCCCTTGAAACGTACCCCATTAGTCCAAGATTGCTACCACCATATACTAGGTGCATATTCGTTTCAGTTATGACTCGACTTAATTCATGTGTTGCCGCTATGAATTCTGGTTTAAAACCAGCACTAGTACTGCAAAACACACAAATGTTTACAACTCGTCTTCTTGAATTTGCTTCCATTTTTTATGTATTTTTTTTCTCAAGTCTAGATGCCTTCAAGAGTGCAATGATGATTTGAATTTATAGAACCTGAAAAATGGTGAGTAATAATAGCACTAGTACCTGCCAAATGATAGTTATTAGCTAAACAGTAAAATATATCGTGAAAGTAAAAAATCTGGATCATGCCAGAGAAAATAAAAGAAAATAACAAAACAAATCACAATTATTAGATAAATACAAAGAGATAATAAAATTTACAAGAAGTAACGGCTTGAATGACTTCTATGCGTCAGGGACAAGCTTCCCATCCAATTTTCTTATAAATTGGCAAATAGGGTCTTTTAGAGTCAGATTCCGAGACTTAAATATTGTCTTTCTTTTTGGATTTGTGCATGTAACATGTGAATTGCGTAATTGTAGGACACAAGACCTGAGCGACGCCGTTCCTAGGCTCGCTGCCTAGTTTGGGAAGTACTGAATAACATGGAGTCGCCACCCGGTGTGAACCGGGACAAAGATTTAAGGCCGCACTCACCCCTCGCAAGGGAAGACCTCAAACCGTTGGGTTCGGAATGGTCCTTACTTATGTCACTTGTAATGAAAGGATTCATGTAATAATTTAACTAAGCTTAAGTAACACTTATTTCCAAGAGTATCATGCTTCTAAATTCTCATATGCAAAATAAAACTTATGTGTACATTTTTACATATATCTCATATTTAAAATTGCATGCTTAACATATATCAAGGTAGCAACGAACATACAACTTTACACATCACATTCAGGAAAACACAAGCATACACATTGACCATACAAGCACACATATGGGCACTTTTCCAAGTGGTACGTGGAATTGTAGCCCAAGTACAGACCGCACTACCGTCCATTCGGAATCGGCTACGGAATTTACGTCTGGGTTTCCATCTGATATACCGCAAGAAATAATCCCAAATGTTATCATGACATAAGCATACGAATTGTAATACATTGACGCATTTGCATAAGAAAGATCAACCAATAGGCAATTATGCATGAATATAATAAGACAGACTCAGTTCAGTGTGTGCACTTTCGTGTAGCGTTCGTAAACGCGTTCGAACGGAAATGAAACAGAATGCTCGCGTTCGAGTAGCGTTCGTAAACGCGTTCGAACGGAAATGAAACAGAATGCTCACTTCGAGTAGCGTTCGTAAACGCGTTCGAACGGAAATGAAAGAAGAATGCTCACGTTCGAGTAGCGTTCGTAAACGCGTTCGAACGGAAATGAAACAGAATGCTCACGTTCGTATGGCGTTTGTTAACGCGTTCGAACGAAAATGAGACCTGATGCATGATAAGGCAAAATGTATGCGCGTTCGAGTTGCGTTTGTTTAACACGTTCGAACGGACACGGACCTGATGCATGATAAGGCAAAATGTATGCGCGTTCGAGTTGCGTTTGTGAACGCGTTCGAACGGACACGGACCTGATGCATGAAGTGGAATGCAATACATAAATAGAAAATAAAGGGGCGCGGTGAAGTACTGCCATAAAGGTGACCTTTTGGGGCTCTTGATCTCTCAAAGAGGGACCTTTAGACCAACATACTAAGCCCATGCGCGTCACATCACACGTACAAGAATAGAACCATCTATCAACCAAGTATGCCCGATTGAACACATCATACATCCAATCTGAACACACATCAACCGGCGCGGGGCAGAGCATCGTGGTAAAGGGCTTTTAGCCCCTCTCCCCATAGGGGATCTCACATCACACTTACTAAGCCCATGCGCTCGATTGACTTATGCATACGAAAATAAAGATAATAATATCAAACTAAGTATGCCCGATTGAACGTATCTCGCGTCCAACCGAACATACATCAACCGGCGCGGCGAAGTAGTGTCACGAAGGTGGCCTTTTCGTCGCTCTTATCTCCCAAATGGAGGACCTTTGGACTAACTCACTAAGCCCATGCGCTTGGTTGAATCATGCATAACTAAAGACATATTGAATTCAAGTAAAGCAAACTAAATAAACAAGAGCAACACAACAAATGAGAGATGGTGCCGTTTTACTCAAGCGGTACGTGGAGTTGTGGCCCGAGTACAGATCATATTACCGTCCATTCGGAATCGGCTATGAAATTTATGTCCGGGTTTCCATTCGATATACCGCGAGAGTTGACACATCTCTCATTCATCCAATACCCACAACATACATCATACACACGACTGACACCACAAATACAGAAAATATAATCAAAATAAATGGCCAGAAAATAAAATGAGAATAAGTGTGAAAGATACCCTCAGGTCTAACCTTTTAAGCCGTCTCTCGGACTCGCGTTCCACGGAAATCGAAAGGGGGTAAAGCTCCGCAACTTTCTGGTCCACCGTTCAACGTCCTAGCTCACTGCTTCGCTGTTTTGCTTATGGTTCGAACTCCGTTCTGCTCCTATTTGGCTTCTGTCTTGCTGCTCACTGCACGGGCCACCTGTTTTAACGTTTCCAATAAACTATTCCAAGTTTGTGTGGGTTTTTTAGTGCAATTATATATGATTATTCTTAAGATTATCTATGTAGTTTTTTATGTTACTGTTTTTTAAGGATTTGGGCTGCTGTTTTAAGGTAATCTATGAGGTTGTTTAGGCGTGTTTTAGGGTGTGGTTTTGTGGTGATTTTCGGTGGGGGAGGGCTGCTATATAGGTGGCTGTTTCGGTTATGAGGGTGGTGGCTTGTGGTGGTTTCTTGTTTTCTTGCTCGTGTATATGTGAAGTATTTTTCTCTTTTTTGCTTGTTTGGTCTTGGGTGTGTAGAGAGAGTCTAGAGAGATTTCGAGAGAGTTTGGGTGTGAATT
>SKCR01043995.1:0-34206 GCA_019454045.1 Zanthoxylum bungeanum
TTGCATGGTTTTGAAATAAATCGTGCAAACTTTAATTTCCATGGCTAGATAGAGATAAAATAAAAGAATTTTTTTCTCAAGTAAAACCTACAAAAGGAAAGCCCAGAAGAAGAAATAGTCGGAACGCTTGGATAAAAAAATCTGTCAACCAAATAATCTTGAAGAAAATGGAACTGCCCCAAAAGAAAATTTTATTTCCTTGATCTTAGTCCAATTATGAATTTGGGAAAAAAAATTATTTCAAATTACATATCAAATAATTTCAAATCTCGAATCTCGATTAAAATTAATTTGGAGTTTTTTAGACAAAAAGAATTAGAATTCATAATAAAAATGGTCCCAAATGCAAGCTTGATTCACTTAAATATATAGGATCCTGAATTCTAATTGAATTTGAGATCTTATACTATGTGTCCTTTAGCATTAGGTATATTGTGAGATTATTATTTTTAAAATCAGATCAGACTTGCCAGTTGAATCGGCCATGAGTTCAACTCAGTTGAATCCTAAAAATAGTTGAATCCTAAAAATCGATATGCAAAAAAATCGATTAAAGTCGATAAAAATCGATGACAATCAATGAATCGGTCCAATCAATTCTTAACCAGAAAATTTAAACAAAAAATGAAAATAAATATTTTTTATAATTATTAATTAATTAAAATTATTTATCACGCTTTTAATCGGTTTGACCGATAAAATTAATAATCTATTCAACCTTTTTAACGGTGGGTAGGATTTTTAAAACATTAGGTGAGATTCGTGCCATTACTACGAGTAGCTAAGTCCAATGACCGCCCAAAAGTGCTTTTGCAGTCAGTCAACAGTTAAAATCTTTAATTTTTTTGCTCTCAAAGTCTTCATCAAGCGTGTGTACGTACATCTGTTGGTGCTTCATGGAAACCTTCACTCTTAGTATGCCATGGAATTCTTACACAGCAAATTGAACAAGATTCTAATTAAATTCCACAACCAATATATGAAAAAATAAATTTAAATCCCATTTACACGTTCACCCATGTATGTGTTTATCTGCATTATGAATCATGCATTTACACGTAATCAATTACGCTTAGAAACCCCAAGAGGTATAATTTGGTGGTAAAAAATTTAACACTTGATTGTCAGGTCTCGCGTTCGAGTTTAGGGGATGTATTTATAAGAGCCAGTGCAGGGCCGGCCCTGGCAGAGTGCCACAAGGGCTACTGTCCAGGGCCCAAAAATTAAGGGGCACCATGTCTCCCGGTTGTATATGATTGTATATTTTTTTATTGTCGGGGTTTAGGTACTATATCCCCTTTGTATATTTTCTCAAGTAATATAATTTGAACGTGAGGGCCTAGCCCCCAGCTTTGACTGAGTTCCAGCCATCGTTAAATATAATTTTTTTTAAACATATGTTTTCATAATAAAAAAATGATATATTTTGAGCTTTCGCACCGGACATCTAAAAATTCAGGACCGACCCTGAGCCTGTGATAGTTGGAAATTTTGTATGCTCCTCTCAGATCAAGTGTTTCGAGAATTGAATTTTCAACGTTTCTGACAAATTTAAATCAAGTGTTATTTCCAATCTGTACAGTTTTTTTTTTTTTTTTCTTTTTCCAAAAATTTGAAATTTGAAATAGACTTCCATCTTTATTTCCTATGTTGGCAAACATTCTTTCCAACTCCCACTGACTATAAATTAAGAATTCGGACACATCTCTCCTCACTAAATTGCATCTCACTGCTCTCTAGCAACACCAGAAAGAAAAAATTATTATTATTATTATTATTACTATTTAGTACTTTAGTTAGAAAATGGGAATCTTGTCTAAGATTGCTACAAACAATCGTCATGGTGAAGATTCAGCTTACTTCGATGGATGGAAAGCATATGATAGGAACCCTTTTCACCAAACTCAAAATCCTGAAGGTGTCATTCAATTAGGTCTCTCAGAGAATCAGGTTTGGCTTCAATCACTGTCTGATCAGCATGACCATGCATGCATATATAATGGGGCAACGTAATAACGTTTTGTTTATTCTTTCTTGTTTGTAGCTTTGCTTCGATTTGATCAGGGAGTGGATTACCAAGAACCCACACGCCTCCATTTGCACACCTGAAGGCGTTGAAGATTTCAAGGACATTGCAATCTTTCAGGACTATCATGGCCTCCCAGAATTTAGACAGGTAACCAAACAAAAGGGAAAATCAGCCAACCCCGATATTTGATTAAACTAAGCGAAATCCCCATCATGTTTTAAAATTTTGAATTTTAGCTTAAAAGAATTATGAATCTCGATCGAAATTCAGTACAATTTTTCTTTCCAATTCAAAATATCAATTGGGATTCACAATGATCTTTCATCCAGAATAATTATCAGAACATGACGGAATATCCCAATTACCATCCTTACCTCATGTTTTACAGTAAGAACTAAAATATTTATAACAAAATCTTATATATGGGTTTCACTTAATTTCGTCAAATAATAAAAGATTTTGCTTTTGATATTTTTCCCCAAAAGTCTTTTCTCAAACTAGGTTACATTGATCATTTTAACCTATTATTCTATACCCATGATCATTATGTCATTAAACTCTCGCTTTATCAATAATGAGAAGAGTGAATTAATTTTTACAGGCAGTGGCAAAGTTCATGGGGAAGGTGAGAGGAGGCAAGGTAACATTTGATCCAGATCGTATAGTTATGGGAGGTGGAGCTACTGGAGCAAACGAGCTTATCATGTTTTGCTTAGCCGATCCCGGGGATGCTTTTCTTGTACCTTCACCTTATTATGCAGCGTATGAACACTTTCTCCATTTCCTTAATTTCATTTTTCTCGTTTAAAAATGAATAATTCAATATCAAAAATAATAAAATTACTCATATTTTTACTTAATTTTATCCCAACTCTTTCACTGTAGTTACAATGAATTACTGTAGCTCATTGTAGCTACAGTGAGAGAGATGAGATAAAATTCGGAAAACGTGTGCCTATTCAATATATTTTGCCACGTATACTCATTAATATATTGTGTATATGTGGCGAAATGTTATTGGATGACAGAATGTTATGACCCCACTAACAAATTTTATAGTCATGCCGTGCTCACGTGGATTTGAAATATTAAAATATGAAGTGTTTTTGTCAACTTCTTGTTGTTATAGATAGAATTCAATATGCCATATTCGGAATCAAATTAATTCGGTCATTTTGTCTGGAATTGGAATTAATTTATTATTATATTTGCAGTAATTTAAATTAGTGGTAGAGAAAACCTTTATTACGTGTATTTTAATAAATTACTCAAAATTTGGTTGACCATTAGCGCTGACATTTGAACTGTAGACCAATGAAAAAACTAGATCTTTTCCTTGATGTTACTTCGTCAAAATTCAAAGCAAATGACAGCAAGCAATTCCAATGGATTGGAAAATAAAATTTCCACTCATGTACTTGTAATTTTCCACAGTCATCTACGTACATCACAATCTTAAAATCCTATAGCTTTTAAATTTGGTCTCTTCAATTAGGTTAACCAAATTCAGTTCAATACTAAATCCATTGATATTATTTTTTTATTTTATCATCACCCCATACTAATAGATATGGCAATTAGTGACGATAGATTGCGATTTATCAATTTCAGTCTCATCTTGATTATAGATTCATGACCAAAAAATCATCCTGAATTTAATATGATTTTTGAATCAAAATAATAAATCATCTTAATCTTGACTCGACTTAATTTTTTATTCGGACTTAAACATCATCATAAATCCTTATATTTTTGCTAGAATTTGGATCTAATGCTAGTATTTTTTATACTCAATTTTTTATAATTTGTTGTCTCACGTGCATGTATATATAGCAATACAACGGTTAAAATTCAATTACTTATAAATTCTTATCTAATAATTATCAATCATAATTTATATAAAATTTAGTATAAAATTCAACACAACATCTAATCTATGTCATTTCTGCCAAGCTACATGCAAGAGACCACTAATTAAAAGCTAAGTTTATGAATGTTTATTCTTGTTCTCTATTTGAACTCAAAAGATATTAATTTGAATTGCAGATTCGACCGCGACCTGTGTTGGCGTACCGGGGTGCAAATTGTTCCAGTACACTGCGATGTATCCAATAATTTCAAAATAACGAGAGATGCACTTGAAGCAGCTTATGAAAGTGCCCGAGAAGCCAGCATCAACATCAAAGGCTTGATCATAACAAACCCATGGAATCCACTTGGCACGACTCTAGACAAAGACACACTCAAAAGCTTGGTTAGCTTTATCAACGACAAGAACATTCACCTTGTCTGTGATGAAATTTATGCAGCCACAGTGTTCAACTCTCCCAAATTCGTTAGCGTCGCTGAAGTTATTCAAGAAATGGACTGCATGATCAATCGTGACCTAATTCACATTATCTACAGCTTGTCTAAGGACATGGGGCTCCCTGGCTTTAGGGTTGGGATTGTATATTCATATAATGATGCGGTTGTGAATTGCGGCCGCAAGATGTCAAGCTTCGGTTTAGTCTCTTCGCAAACTCAGTACTTACTTGCTTCCATGCTTTCTGATGATGGGTTTGTTGATAATTTTCTAACGGAGAGCTCCAAGAGATTAGCAAAGAGGCACTATATTTTCACTAAGGGACTTGAACAAGTCGGAATCAATTGCTTGAAAAGTAATGCGGGTCTTTTTTGTTGGATGGATTTGCGTCACCTGCTAAAGGAAAAAACATTAGAAAGTGAACTTGAGCTATGGCGAACGATTGTGAACGATGTGAAACTTAATATTTCACCGGGCTCTTCGTTTTATTGTAGTGAGGCTGGCTGGTTTAGGGTTTGCTTTGCTAACATGGATGATGACACATTGCAAGTTGCACTTAATAGAATCGAAGCATTTGTGCAGCAAGGCAAGGAAAGTGAGAAACCAATTACGAAGAAACGTTGGCAGCCGAATCTTCACGTAAGAGTCTCAACGAGAATCTATGAACAAGGTGTCGTGTCACCGAACGTGATGTCTCCTCACTCACCAATCCCTCAGTCGCCGCTTGTTCGAGCAAAAGACTTAAGTGGAATATTAATTAGGTAAAAAAAAATAAGTTGTGATTTTAAAAATAATTGCCATTTATCCTCCTTAATGTGAGTTTTTGTGGGACGACGTTTAGTATTTTCCCTGTGAAAGAATCAGTGTTATTAATCTTAGGGTTTCCACTAGGCAACCAATTTATGTTTCACCTAAAAGGAAGGTATCTTCCGCAATAATTTCTCTGATTCAACAGTTTTTCTTTCATTGTTGTATGTTAAAAGGAAATTAATTCTCTCAAGTGTATTCGTTAATGAATTAGTTTTGTTTCACATCTTGCGATACATATATCAAGCTACCACCGACCATCCTTATATAGTTATGTAATCAGTGGCTGTAACAAAACTCACTCCACTTTCCTCTATTTCTTTTATGTCTCTTCTTCATCTATCCCCTCCGGTGAACTCATTGTGCCCCACTCTGTATTTTTTGTGACCTAAATCTGTTGATCTGTAGATCCACTCAAGAATAATGATAATAATCTAACTTTTGTGTTGATTTTTCTTGTTTTCCTATTTTTCTACATGAATAATGATTATTTCCTTTAGTTTATAAAAGATCTGTTGCTTGTTAAATGGATAATTCTAATATTGGAAGTGAAGGCTATGAATTGGAACTCTATGATATTTTTGGGGTGTCAGTACGGTCTAATAGCTATATATAGAGTTTGTCTATACTCATGGTGCGTTACATACTTTTTAAATCAGATGGAATCAGAATGGGCTGGAATCGGAATGATAAATTATAATTAGAATAAACTATTTACTTAATTGTGGAAAGCGTAATCAGAATTAAGTAATATTACCATTGATATGAATATTTTATCTAATAATCGGAATGAATTGTTAATAAGTTAGAAAAATACATTTAGTTATAATTACTTATTAATTTATGACTTATTACTTACTAATTATTAATGTATTAAATTGCTAAATATTAATTTATTCTTTTATTACAGTATTATTTGACTATTAATTATTGATTAATTATATATATTATCTATAAATTAAGTATTAATTAATTATTAATGTATTAAATTGCTAAATATTAATTTATTCTTTTATTACAGTATTATTTTATTAATATATTAAATACTATTTTATTATTTATTATTAATGAATTATTATTTATTAATTATCATTATTATATTATATTTATTATTTATAAATTAATTTTAATTATTCAATAATTTATTAATTAATTATTTAAGGGATAAACTGATAATTTCTCATCAATTATGGGAATGAAAATCAAATCCTCATGGGGTGGTGGGAATGAGACTCTCATTTCATAATCTCAAATATATGGGCCACACCCCATTCTCAATCCGATTTTCATTCAATTTTAGAAAGTAAACAAGTATAATAGAAATGATTCTCGTTCTCCATTCTAATTCATGGCAAGTAAACACACCCTCAATTTAACAAATTTTCCAAAATGATTCTGATTAGAAATGAGTTAAATTGAGGGTGGGTTTATCATTTTGTTGTGATATTTTATATCGTACCGCAAGTGTACGGTGTCAAATTTTAGTAAATATGAGTTAAAAGTGTCGAACCCATAGAGATTGTGTTCACTCACACTAAGTATTACAATTGATAATCCTAACTTTATTTAGAAAATAAATAATAAAGATTTTAATTAAATAAATAAGATATAAAACTATTTAGATAGAAGGAACCAATACGATAGAGACTCTAGAGTCTGATTTCACATAATTATCCCCTATATATTTGTCATGCCAATTATTTCTTGTTCAGTTGTATTATTTATAAGTCAACAATTCTTAAGTATTCACTCTCTCTCCCGAGTAACAGTGAAAATATTATCAACTACAGACTTCGATATCCCTATAAAAATCTAGTAATTAACAACTCATTAAGTTTTATGATTCTATGTTAATGATTTCAAAGGAACTATAGATTCTCCCGAATTAGACATGCCTAATTTTGATATAAAAGGACTCCTATTTACGTGGCAGTGTCATCAAACAAAATACTATCAAAATAAAAAATAAAAATAAAATAAAACTTTTGGTCACGTGCGTAACTCGTGAGACAGGATAAAAACACAAGTCTCAGAGTCAACGTCTAAGCTCGCGTGCTGCTTCTAAATGCGCGTTGACCATAGCCCCGACAAAAATACTTCCCATCACAGCACGTCTCTTCTGCAACATTTGACCGGATCAGTTTACTCAATCGGACATGAACCGGGTCACCTGAACAGATTTTAAGACCAGGTTAATTACTGATTTTGATTTTAAAAAATAAGGCTCGACTTGACTCGACTCGATTCTACTCGATTTTTATGAATTTTATGAATTTATCTTTGTAATTTTAATAATTTGATGATTATCATAATATTAACTAATTATTTTCAAATTTTATCATATATATCTTATCTGTATTAATAAGTCACTGTTTTCATAAAAAGTCACGGGTATTGATTTCATTACGCACCGACCCGAATTAGCTACCCGACCCATAATATGTCTCTCCACTCTCCCTCATTTTTTCTGGTTGCAAGTTAATCATTTTTTTTCTTTTTTGTGATTCTTGTATATCAATATTTTTTGACATTGTGGCCATCTTGTCTCCCTTTAAAGTGTCCACTATTGAAACTTTGTTCTAAAAATGACCAAGTTCATGTTTTAATTTCTTCGTGCATATCTGACAAAAAGATTATTGATTATTTGATCTGCTCATTGCCTATACTGCTTGCCCTCATGTTCAATGTTTGTGCTGTTCAAGGTTGAAGCTTCATCTTTTTTTTTTCAACCCTCTCTTCAAAGTCATTTTTCACATAAAGATTGCTGACTAATCTCTTTTAAACAAGATTCGATTATATATGCGAATGTGAAAAACGATCTCTTTATGAAACTTATAAAAGGAATATTATGTATACCAATTTGTCAATGCCTCTCGTGAGTGTCAATTTGTAAAAATTTGACATTGAGAAATGTTATAACAATAACATTCTTGAACAATTCCTTATCAATATTTACATTCTTGGTCAGTAAGTAAATCCGGGAGACCGGTACATGTCGTATAACGAAATATTTGGATTTCAGTGGTTTATCTTAGTGAGACACGCGTCTAAGGATACTCGTATAAACATGTAGGTGGTCATAGTGGATGAACACTGAACGACTCACGAAAGATTCCTAATAAATGATACGCTTGCGTTAATAGGAATCTTCTCGAGTTGAGTAACATAGTGGTCCTTAAACTTGAGCTACCATAGTGGATATTATCCTTCACACTTTGATGACAGTCACGTTTTCGACCTTTTTAGGTTAGACCTTCACCTATGCATTGGGTGTGGACTGATGCTCATGATATCCGGTAATGTATCCAGAAATGATTCATCAGTCCTGCGTACATGATTTAGGTGTCCACTTTATGAGATTGTGATTTGTCAAATCCATGGCCATGGTACAATCAGAAATGAATTCTCAGTGTTATTGAGAAATCGCAAATCTATACGTCAACGATATTAAATCTTATGAGATTTGACAATTATATTTGTCTCCGGTATTTATCTGAATGCCTATAATGGAAGGATTATACATATGTGAATATCTCGACTTTTATAATTTAGCGAGAATATCCATGGTCTTCATAATTTACGAGTGAGTGAATTATGAACACGAAATTAGATTCTGTGAAAGATATGCCTGAACTTATACATTCTCACATAATTAAAAATACTCGTAGAGCACTAGAATAATTTATTATGAATAATATTGATTATTTGTAAATCGTTTAATGATTAAACAAAAATTACACATGCGGGGGTATTCGATAATTTCCTAAATTAATGTGTATATGTATTAGATATATAATTGATTATATGCATATTAATTAATTATCATATGTATTTTTGACACATGTTATCCATTTATGTATTTTTATCATTTAGTGTAAATGTAAAAAATACATGATATATTTAAATTAATTAAATTGATTTGTTAAAGGTTAATTAATTAATTATATATACATACATAAGTATATGTCA
Organism: Zanthoxylum bungeanum; assembly: GCA_019454045.1. Taxonomy (NCBI): domain Eukaryota; kingdom Viridiplantae; phylum Streptophyta; class Magnoliopsida; order Sapindales; family Rutaceae; genus Zanthoxylum; species Zanthoxylum bungeanum. The sequence continues at coordinate 9,111 of SKCR01043995.1, forward strand.
TATTTTTATGACATGTGTTTTATTTTAATGGATACATGTGCCATTAGTTTGGAGTTAGTATGAATATATATTTTGTTTTATTTTTTGAGGGGTTGTTCATTTGATGAGATAAGAATCAAATGCTTCAATAGTGAACTCTAAGTGAGAGAAAATTAGAGAAAACCAAATCTAAAAGAATTTCTTTAAGGAATTAGAATTTTAAGGTAAGTTTCCATGATTCTTTCATTAGGAAATTGTTTCTTTATGCTTTATTTGAATACATAAAATGTATTATGTTTTTTTCCTTTCTCTTGAATATGGGTTTTATTTGTTGGAAGCTTGTTGGATAATTAGCATGCATGTCTAGTAATCCTTTGAGCTTAATAAGTGTTATTATACCTTAATATTGTTAAAGAATGATAAGTTGTCATTCTAGAGTTTTTGTACCACTCTATGAAAATCTACAATTATTCTTGAGTGTTTTAATTATGGTGAGACTCTTGAGATGTTGGAAAGTTTGGATCAAAGCTTGATTGAAAGTTAATTTTAATTTTATTTGATTAATTAAATAATTTAGGGTTTATATATGCCTAATTCTAAAATTGGGGCTTTCCATTTCATGGATGTAATTATGTATATTAAATAAATATTAATCATTTTGGTAGTGTTTTACAAATATTTAAATGTGTAATTGACACTTTTGGACTAAAATGAGAAAAATATAAAAGTTTGTATATCTAGCCTAAATTCGGCCAACGGATAATTTGGACATTTTCAAATTTATTTTTGAGATTCAATATTAAAATAAATAATTTATTTTAATAATTTAAAGAAAAAATTTTTAAATTGGAAAAATATATTTTTTCACGTTTCACTGCGATACTCGATAAAACCGTATTTACTTGAACATTTACCACATGCATGCTAATTTATAGTAGAGTAAGAGTGGAGCCGCGATTGAAAAGTAGGAGTGCCTAAAAGTCATAATCTGCCAGCATGAGTTGTGTTTTCAAAGTAATTTACCTAAATTATCTTAGATTGATTTGGTTTTCAATTATTATAATTAGGATAATTGTCATATATTATAATTTTTTAGTATCTTTTAGTTTAGAAAGTTTCCTGATTTTCATATGATTATTTTATTATATATATCCACCATATAGAAAATGAATTGAAATTGGATTGATAAATAATACAAAGAACATAATCTTAATTTTTAAAGGTTAAAATCTATTTTATATATATATATGAGCTTGATCGAAGTGATTTTCAAATGATTTTTACTCAAGTTCGAATTCGAATCAAGATGAAAATAGGAATAAAAATTAATTTCGATTTTACACACCTCCAAACTTTTTAAAAAAAAAAGTTAGATGGGCTAATTCATAAATAAAAATAAAAGTTATAGGTAAAAATTATAAGTTTTTAATGTACATAAAACTATTTTTTTTTATTACATGACTCATTTCTAACTTCATTGTCCTTGTCGTAGATAGCCACTCAATCGACACATAACAATTTACAATATGCCACGTCAATTATAATTAAGCATAATTTACATCATTATTAGTTACAAAATCATAACATCTTTATAGTACAAGAGGGCTAAGTTTAAAATCTAGCCTACACGGATGGAGAGAGATTTTACTTGCCACTAGGCTATCATTAATCAAATAAATAAGCTTAACCGATATTGCTATATATATATATGTATAGTATATAATTCTGACACTAGAAGAAAAATTAAAACATGTTGGAAAAATAAATTATGGTTGGCTATTTTAAAGCTCATTTTAAGTGGGATTTATTTATGAAAATGATGAGGTCTTGAGCATTTCGGATTCTCCTCCGTAAGTACTTCGAAATAGTATATTGATACGATCAAAATAATGCTCGGGTGAATGAGAATTTGTCTTACAAAGTACACCAATTAAGAAAGGAAAATCAAGGAAATTTATATAACAAAGCCAAGTAGTGCTTATATATAGATGATAGTTTATATAGTGGTAAGAACTTGTGAATAGAGGCTTTCTCTACATGCGCTTGCAGGAGGGGTGCAATTCATAGCCTGATTCCGGGTTGGTGGACTTTAATCCAATGTGCGTCCGCAAATCATGTGTACTTGAATGTGGCCCAAATCAAGCTAGGCTCATGTGAGTTTCGATTTTGCTAAAATTTCCTTTAAATTTTTCATGACCTTTCATTTGCTGTAACAACAACAATCATAATTGTGATATTGAATTCAGAATTAAGTCTGAATTTAAATCCAATTTAATCCCTGCAGTTATGGAATGGCAAATGTCTCTTGTTTGTTTAAAACAAAAGAGAACCAATCAGTTTGCCGAAAAAAAAAATCAAAACAAATTCAAAACCTCATAGTTGCTCAGTCAGTCATTGTATTAGGCGTTCCAGTGGTTATTTTATCTGTTCCAGTCATGGTTCCAATGTTTTTATTGTGCGTTTTAGTCACGATTCCAGTGGAAGTGTTGTTCGTTACAATAGTTTTTATATCGGCTGTTTTTTCGTTATCTCTATTTACAGTGTTGGTTGTTCTTTGCTGTGATTTTATCCCGATCAAGTTCAAACATTATAGAAGTTTGATGTGGTGGATCGGAGGTGCACCGAAACTACTAGTTTCTGTTTTATCCTGGGAAACAAACACCCATTTATCCTAAGCACAACGGTGGACGGTGAATCTATTTTAAGGAGACTGTGTGCAACACATGACTCAAATTTTACTAAAATTTTATTTTAGCTTATGTTATATATTGCTGTTAATTTGTTGTAATACTCTATACTTTTGCTAAGTATTCTAACTTACTGTTTCCTACAATCTTAAAACAAATTCATGAAATGCCTGGTTCAGATTCAGCACAATCAAGGTTCTGTCCTGGTAATGGTCAGAATGGTTGGCTTGAGGTAGAAGCTGAAAATTTGTTAGATTGTATTTGTGAAAGTGTTGCAAAGGATGTTGCTGAATTAAAGACCATGGTTACTGAGTTGAGTAATCTGGTGTGTAAGCATAACACAGAGATGGCATTAGAGAATGCTAGATTACGTGTTGATGTGGCTGAGCTAAAGGCTTTTCAGACTAAATAGTTAGATTTGAGTTAAATGACACATATTGTGTCTGTCAAGATAATCACGACGGTGCAAAATACCCTTATTTTAAAAGATTGTAAGAGTTGTATGGGGTGTACAAGACCCATTTTGGATATCAAAATGATAAAACCAATGACGGTCAACAACATGATTTATGCAATGTGGAATGTTACATATACTAAGGACATCATTACTTGAAATAATGTCATGTTAGAGAAATCTTTCAATGATGGCTTACAGTGGAACTGAGAGGATATATCAAATAAGAAAATACCAATGAATTTGGGTATTGAGAAAGTTCAGTTTTTGTCAAAGTGATTCAAAGCTAAATTTTATTTAAGCTTAATATCAATAAATTGTTGGACAATTATGACCCATAACATTACTATTTGTACAAAACATGGTGTTGTTGTACTAATTAACTATGTGACAAAGGAAATTGCTCTTTTATCATTTGTAATTAGATTACCGGGATATATAAATGATAAAAGTCCATATGATTAGTTCCGGATTGATAAGATATGAGACAATATCAATCCAGGAATGTTTAATCATTAAAACATCCATAGTCGGAGTAGTATTATCGAGAGATTGGACATCGATAATGCGAAATAGACTAGTATTGCACTTGTGCGTGTTATGGGAGCATAACGACATAGTTCTCATATATTTGGGTATTGGATACTCATGCAAGTGTAATAGGAGGTTGTTTTTACCAATGGTACGGAAACAGCTTCGCTCTGGATAGACCCCTCGGAATTCCATTGGTAGTATGACTATGTATCTATGGAAGTCCGAATCAAGGTAGGTGTATTTGGTCTTAACTTGAGACTTGCACCGCTAATACTTGCGACAATCAATATACTTTGGTTTTGGTCGTCCAGGGCTTTAACCGGTTCTATGTACGCCTCTTCTGGGTATATTGAGGATCTTAGTGTATTGGGTGTGATGTCAAGATGGAAGTATCACTCCAGTCATAGTGAGATGGATGGTGGTCACGTAGGATACGAAACTGGTGCTCTTATGTACTGCAGTCATCGGGATAATATGATTAGGTCATGATTATCCGATTATAGAGACTAGTTACCAGAGATCCGACATGTGCTTCGTACGGGGCAGACACAATTCCAACCCCAGGCCTAGCACGTGACATCCGATACTGGATCGCAATACGCAATACTACGTATACTACGTCTGATATAGATTACATATTCCTTTAAGAATATTTCTGGAGAATTGGGTAGGCACGGTGCTTTGCTAGAAGCCAGCCATGTCTTGTAAATCGGTAAAAACGTAGTACTAGGTGTTAGTGTTCCTAGAACATGCCAATGATCTAATAAGCATGAAAACATGTTCACAAATTCAAAATAAATTGCGGAATTACTTACATTGAATGGATTTGAGCTTTTAAAATTTTGAGAAGAAGATCCAAGATCCAAGATGCTTCCTTTGTTGATTCCAACCTTTGAGTTGAAGATCTCCAAGATCCTTCCTTTGTTGATTCCAAGCTTTAAGTTGAAGATCTCCAAGATCCAACCTTTGTTGATTCCAAACTTTAAGTGATGATTCCAACTCTTGAAGTAGTTTCTATCACCTTAGTTGATTTCTCAAGTGTTAGCTTTGTTGATTTTGCCACACAAATCAAAGAGAGGAAGACAAGAAGCTCACGCCCATTTGCAAGGATGAAGCTCACGCCCATGGAGGAGAGGATTAGGGTTTCCAAATGTTTCAAGTGTTACAAGTGTGTTGCATACACAAGTGAAGAGAGAGAGAAGAGTTTTAGGTAAAACTAATTTACCCTTTTTACCTAAACAAGGTAGTTGGGTAAATGGTTTCACCAAAACCATTCCAAGGTAGTTGGATGGTGGGTGGCTTGGCATAAATGCCAACTACCCTCTCAATTACCACATTAAAGTGGGCCCCACATTTGAATTCAAAATTCAATATCTCTACGAACATTTGCCGCGGCTCGGTTCCGTTTAATCTAATTAAACGAACTTTCATCGCTAAATAATTAAATCTAATTTAATTAAATAACGATGCCTCGCAAATATATTACGAATGTCGTCTACGAATTAATTCTAAATTAATTCGCTCGTTCGCATTAAAGTCCAACTTTAATTTCGTAATGAAATCCAATTCATATTAATATATCCGATATATTAATTTTAGCCCATACGAATAAATTAAATAGAAAAATCAAATTTAACATTTAAATTTATTCTACCGATTAATTCCAAATTAATCGCGTTCTCTCTCTTCCGAACACATTTAATCCCAGATTAAATAATACCTCAATTAATCCTAGATTAATTTTCTCCATCTTAATTAATCCCAGATTAATTTTCTCTCTTAATTAATCCCATATTAATTCTAATTTAAATCAACTGTCATCGGTGAATCTTTGGGAAGCGAACCAAGAGATCCATGGATATGTTGGCAGTAAATACGGTCATCGGATTATCCGAATACGTGCGTACCTCGTACCACGTGCTTACCGATTTACAAGACATGGTTGGCTTCTAGCAAAGCACCGTGCCTACCCAATTCTCCAGAAATATTCTTACTGGAATATATAATCTATGTCAGGCGTAGTATACGTAGTATTGCGTATTGCGATCCAGTATCGGATTGTCACGTGCTAGGCCTGGGGCTGGAGTCGTGTCTGCCCCGTACGAAGCACATGTCGGATGTCTGGTAACTAGTCTCTATTATCGGATATACATGACCTAGTCATAATATCCCGATGACTGCAGTACTTAAGAGTACTAGTACCGTATCCTACGTGACATCATCTCCACTATGACTGGAGTGACACTTCCATCTTGACATCACACCCAATACTCTACGATTCTCAATATACCCAGCATTGGGGTACACAGAACCGGTTAAAGCCCTGGACGACCAAAACTAAAGCATACCGATTGTCACAAGTATTAGCGATGCAAGTCTCAGGTTAAGACCAAATACACCTACCCTGATTTCGGACTTCCATAGACACATAGTCATACTACCAATGAAATTCCGAGGGGTCTATCCAGAGCGAAGCTGTTTTCCGTACCATCGGTAAAACACAACCTCCTATTACACTTGCATGAGTATCATATACCCAAATATATGAGAACTATGCCGTTATGATCTCACATAACACGCACAAGTGTAATACTAGTCTATTCCGCATTATCGATGTCCAGTCTCGATAATACTACGACTAGGGATATTTAATGATTAATCCTTCGTGGACTGATACTGTCTCATATCATCTCAATCTAGGAACTAATCATAGGGACCTCCTATCATTTATACATCTAGGTGATCTAATCACAAATGATTAGAGTGCAATCTCCTTGTCACATAGTTAATTTGTACAACAACACCATGATCTGTACAAATAGTGACGCTATGAGTCATAATTGTCCAACACTAGGTACGTACGTGTTCGGATAGTCCAACTACCGGATTTACTGTCAACATATCCGGGGATCTCATGGGTCGCTTCCCGAAGATTCACCGATGACGTATGACTCGAACATAATTAGTCTGGGATTAATTATTAGAGAGAGAAAATTAATCTAGGATTAATTACGGAGATATTTTATCTGGGATAAAATATTATTTAAAGAAAGAGAGCGATTAACTTGGAATTAATCGATAAAATAATATATTCGATATATTATACGAAATTGGATTTCGACGCGAAATTAAAATTGGATTTTAATTCGGGCAAACGAGTTAATTTAGAATTAATTCGTTAGCGACGTGAATAGTAATTTTTGCTAGGCATAATTATTTAATTACGTCGCAACAGAAAATTCGTTAATTTGGAATTAGCGAACCCGAGCCCGGGAGTGTTTGCGGGCCCACTCGCATTTCGAATCGAGTGGGGCCCACAAGTCACATCACGCGTCACATCATTAGTCATTCTTGTGATGGAAGTCACATCACTTTGAGTGATGTGATGGTTGTCACTTGTGATTGATGGTGGTGGTTGGAAGGCTTAAAAGCCTTGTACCTTTTTTGGAAAAATGGGATTTGGTATTTGATTTTTTAAGAATCAAAAACACAACACACATTACCATCTTCTCTCTCTCTCTCTCCCTCACCATTCGGCCAATGGCCAAAATTCTCTCAATTGTTTCTCTCAAAGCCGAGAGTCACAAGGAGCAAAGGAAGGATTTGTGGCAAATTTTTCCAAGTGCTAGTACACTAAATTGGTCATACAAAGGTGATAGGGAAACCCATTCATGAGCATAGAATCTATAGACAAAGCTTGGAGCTTGAAGATCATCCATGGAGCAAAAAAGTGGAGCTTTGCCGAGAGCTTCAATGGAGGAGCAAATTGTTTTTTTTTTGTGTTCATCGCATCGCAAATCCGTTCATTGTAAGTATGATTCCGCCATACTTATTTATTGTATTCACATATTTTCATTGCTTGAATGATCTTGGGACTATAGTAGAAACCCTACAATGGTATCAAGAGCCTTGTTTAAGCATGAAATTTGAATTAGGGTAAAATTTGGGTAAAATTAATTTGAGCATGATTTGATGAAATTGATTGATTGAGTATGCTTGAATGATGATAACATAGCGTTATGCATGATCAATTTGATGAAAATTGAATTGGATCAAATTTTCCCCAAATTGTTGGCTTGGCCGAAAGTTGAGTGCCCTAATGTCATGGTAATTTTTTTGTTTTTTTTTGAATCATTGAATGAGTTTGAAAGACTTGGGAAATGTTGATTTGAGATTCAATTTGATTGAAATCGGAATTGAAACAAAAACCCTAAATTGCTGTGAGCTTATAGCAGGAATGTGATTGATTTTGCTTCAATTATGTTAGACATGAATTGATAATTAGAAAGCATGATTAATTATGTAAATTAGTATTTTGGAAATTTTAATTTGAGTAATTAATTATGGCTTATACACTTTAGTTAATTAAATTGTGAAATTTGGAATTTTGTAATTTAATTAGTTGGGCTAAATTTAGAATTGGGCTAATAAAGTTGTATTTGGGCTTAATGGGCTTGGTTGGGCCAAGTATGGTTAGGTTAATTGGTTGGATCCAATTGGGCCCAAAACCATATCCATAAAGTCCAAATATGATTAAATGCGCCTTTAAAATTTTTAATTGGGCCTAATGGGCCTAAATTGATTTTTGGCAAAATGGTGATTCCTTAATTGGGCTTTGGTATTTGGGTTTGACCCATATTGACCAAAGTCCATGCCTTATAAATTAATTGAAAGCCCATTGGACTTTAATTAAATTGACATTGGATGTTAATTGGGCTTTGAGACCCGTAATGATTAGATTTAGAATCTAAGTCGCTAAAGGCACATTAATAAAGTGTAATTATTAATTTAGAATTAAATAAAGAATTAATATTGAATGCAAATTAAATTGGATTTAATGTTGTAGTTTAATATAATTCGAGATTCGTACTTTGAGTACTTATTCTTAAAACGAGTTGGACTTGCGCAAATCAAATCGTTGTTTGAACATTGGATGATCATTAATTTCAGATTAATTAATTGGATTAGATTGATTGATAACATACTTTGTGTGAATACATGTATGTGATGTATGAATAATGTATATCGATGGATATTAGATGGGTAAGGGCAATTTTGGAAATTGTTGTAATAAATTTAGAATTTATTAAATTGGACCTGCGTGTCCAGCCTATTACCTCTTGATTCTTTGTATTTCTCTTCTCACATATTCCCCCAATGTAAATGAGGTTTCTTTAGAAGTGTTATGTAATTGGGTAGAAGTAAGATTTCTGCTAGCGGGGGAGAGGAAATGGAGAGATTTATTCTAGGAACAAGTTGTTTTAAATATTCATCCGCATATCATTATTAAATTTATTTATCGCGCCTTATTATGCTTTTAGAATGCATGCTTTAAGGGTGTATGATGAGACTAATCAAAGATAATTAATTGGTTGCCAATTACGCAAAAAACCCTCAACATATATTAAGCGTTTTTCCTTCCATTGAATGATTCATTCTCAAGATCCAAGATTGGCATTGGTTTGTTGGCCAAAGTCAAGGCCTTTGTCCATCACGGATGTGTTTGAATCATGAAGGCTTTGTTCCATATCGCATGTCTTGTCCAAGTTGTGATTTGTTAGCCAAAGTCAAGATCACTTCTTGTCCATCGACATCGATTACGAAGCTTTCCAAGGTCAATAGGTTCCGCTTAACTGGAATCATTAAGTTTGTTGTGCCAAAGCCAAGGCTTAGTTGATTCAGAGGAAAAAGGTTAGGTAATATATTGGATATATTGGCATATATAAGATATATGTTTCGGACTTGGATGTCCACCTACTGGATCTAGGAATTGGATGAGATCCAATTGATCTTAGAGATCTACCTAGTTAAATATCATACAATTGTTGGCCAAAGTCAAGGTTGTGTGTTATTTAACGGGATCCTAGCCCACTAGGAAACAAGGTTTCCGAGTACTCAACAGAGGGTTAGAGGCTCGCCGAAAAATAGGGAGGCAAGTATTAAATTTGCAATTTCGTTTAGATACTTGCCAATACGCGCTCATTTAATTTTTCGTCAATAAACAAACATATTAGTTGGACTAATATTTAATCGTTGTGTTTTAATTAAACAGTTGGACTGTATTCAAAATACTTCAATTATAGTTGATTATATAATTGGATTATAGTAATCAATATATTTGAATTTAAATAATTAAATTATAGTTGATTATATAGTTAGACTATAGTAATCATTATATTAAATAGTACCTGAAATCGTTGATTGGATAGTTGGACTATAGCAATCAAGATAAATGAAAGATTAGCGTTTAAAACATAAACCTAGGTAAAAATGTCTTTAAACGACTTTAATTTTCAAATTGGGAATATAACCTCAGGATAGTCCTGGAACTAAGAAGTTATTCTATTTGATAGAACACCTCTTGGGCCTAAGCCCGGAGTTGAGCAAATAGTAGAACATGATCTTTGGAAGATTCATGTGATGATAACTTTAGTGCTCAATCCATTTTGCTTGCCGCAAGACACCTTAATTCTTGTCAGAACTAAGATTAGATTCTTATAATATGATATTGAAATTGAAGGATCTTAATAGATCCATACTTAGATCTTAGAAGTATTAATTGCAATTGAAAACTCTGGAGAGTTAATGGCTATGCTCAAGAAGCCGAAGCCAGAGTTTGTAAATGGCAAGAAGCGCAAGACGCATCTTAATTTAACATCCAAGAAAGCCAAGGCTTGGCCGAAGGCTTCTGATGTGAGTAAAATGGGCAAAGGCAAAATCATCACAAGTCTTCTAAGAAGACAAATGACATATCCCAAGATGTATGCCTAACCTGTGGCAAACGGGGTCACTGAAAGCGTGACTGCCGTATGGACAAGGCACACATAAAGGAAGTGAAGACATGGCAAGGCTCCGACTTCAAGTATATTTGTCATAAACATGTTCACTACTAGTTTCAAAATTGGATTTTGATACTAGATATGGTACATAAATATATACTGATGTGCAGAATCTGCTGATTAGCAGGAGACTGACTTCAGTTGAGATTTACCTGCGAATCGAAAATGGGACGAGAGTCGTTATTTTAACCGTAGAATCCTAAGTTTAGGAACTACCCTTAATATGTGTACTTAAATTAGGAAACTATTATAATGTACCTAGTTTGACTAGAAACATTATCTCTATATCAGAGTATAACTCGTTGCGGGTATACCTTTATATCCTAGAACACTAAAGTGTTTCATTTTATAAAGATGATATTGAGATAAACACATTAGATGTGAATAACAATATTTATATTTTGAATATAAATGAATCTCACATATATAATATGACAAACAAATAGCTCAAACTGAATTAATCAGATGAGACTTATTTGTCGGCATTATTGTCTGTGACACATGAACAAGACTGTATATCCACACTTTTGAAGAGTGGATACTAGGACAGATTTGATTCTATTCAAATGATGTCTACAAATCTAGTTTATTAGGCAAAATGCCTAAAACACTTTTTACTTGGTAAAAGTGCAAGTGCCACCGATCTGTTAGCCCTCGTTCATAGTGACGTAAGTGGGCCCATATCTAGCTAGGCTAGAGGTGGATATGCACACTTCGTAACTTTATGGATGTGGCATCGCGTTATGGTTATGTGTTTCTTGTGAAACATAAATCTGAAACTTTTGATAAATTCAAAGAGTTTCGACACGAAGTAGACAGACAGATCGGCTAAAGTATTAAAACCGTCACGGTAGACCGTAATGGAAAATACTTAAGCAATAAGTTTCTCAACTACTTGAAAGAGTATAGTATTCTTTCACATGTGGACTCTTCCCGGAACACCTCAATTTGACGGTGTGTCCGAACAAAGAAACCGAACCTTGTTGGACATAGTAAGGTTAACGATGAGTCGCTCTGAGCTACCATTTTCCTTCTAGGGATACGCATTAAACAATGCAATACTTATTTTGAATAAGGTTCCATAAAAATCTGTTTGACAGATTTTCATATTAGATATAAACAGGAAAGAAACTGGGTTTTCTCATTCCTGAAGATTTGGGAATGCTAGGCATATGTTTGGATGATACCAAACTAAAATCCAAATCGGATAAGTGCCTAATTTGTAGGTTATCCTAGGGAAACCAAAATATAGTACTTATACAACTCACAAGAGAACAATGTAATTGTTGCTCACCATGCGATTTTCCTAAGAGGAATACCTATATGCAGTGGTAAGTGAGAGGAAAGTAAAACTCGATGAAAATCAGAGTAATACTGTTCAAGGCACCGATTCCTTAATGGAACACAAACAGTTCATCAAGGATGAAACTGTACCACAATCTTCGAATACACAAGAACTGCGTAAGTCGGAGAGAGTCAGAAAACAACCTGGGAGGTATGAGTTTCTGATCTCACCTCATAAAGATGTCAATCTTATTGAGGAACATGAACTGACTACGTATGAGGAACTGATACAAGGTATCGACTCCATATTATGGCAAAGTGCCATGAAGTCCGAAATTAATTCCATGTATACCAACCAAGTTTAGACACTAGTTGAAGTACCGGAAGGCATTGTGCCTATTGGTACTGTATATGTCTTCAAGGAAGACATACATGGATGGAAACATACCAATGTACAAAGCTAGGCTTGTAGTGAAAAGGTATCGTTATCAACATTGTGTCGATTACGACGAAACCTTTTACTCGTTGCCATGGTTAAATCCATTTGGATAATGCTTGCTGATGCTGCATGTTTCACTTATGAAATATGGCAGCTGAACGTCAAAATCGCTTTCCTTAAACGGAAACCTTTTGGAGGATGTTTACAACATCCTGACGGTTTTATCGTACCAAAACAAGCAAACAATGTTTGCAAGTTAAATTGATCCATGTATGGATTGAAGCAAACATTGAGTTCTTGGAACTATAGTTTTGATATAATCATAATGGTATATGATTTAATTCAAAACAACAATATTCTTGTGTATATAAGGAAGTTAGTGGGAGCGCATTGACAGTGACTGTCCTATAAAATGATGATATATCATTTCTTGGAAATGATATTCCCATAATACAATCGGTGAAAGCTTGGCTTTCATGAAAAATTCTCCGTAGAATTCTTGGGAGAGACAACATTTATTCTAGGAATAAAGATTTACTGGGATAAATCTAAAGGTTGTTGGCACTCTCCGAGAACTCGTGCATTGGAATAAATATACGCGACCTGGTGTCTCATATGCTTTGAGCATATGGAGTCACAATCAGGGCAATCCAAGTGATGGTCACTGGATTGATATTAAAAACATCCTTAAGTATCTTAGATGAACTAATGATGCTTTCTTAATCTATGGAGAAGGAGAACTTGGAGTGACTAGGTTCACTGCTGCAAGTTTCCTAACCGATAAAAACGACTATAAGTCGTAATAAAGGTACTATATAGTTTGAATAACGGAACAGTGAGCTGGAAATCTTCCAAGCAAGATACTATTGCCAAAGAAACAAAAAAAGCGGAATATTGCTGCAGCTGAGGCAACAATAGAAGCACTTTGGATCTTAATAATCCTAATTAGATTAGGAGTAGTTCTGTTAGTAGCTGAGCTAGGCTACAACACAATCTAAAGAATTAATGGTCTCATCAACGATCCAAGTATATACTTCAACTATTCATCTGATTCGTTCGGATCATACATCGTGGCGATGTGATGATCGAATAAATCGCATCAGATGATAACTTTGCAAATCCGCTGACGAAAGTTGTTTCTCAGCAGAAGTTTGAGCGACCAGTACATAGTTCAAGTGTAGGACACTTGAGTGATTGGCTATAGGCCAAATGAGAGATTGTTGGACAATTATGACCCATAGCATCACTATTTGTACAGAACATAGTGTTGTTGTACAAATTAACTATGTGACAAATGAAATTGCTCTTTTATCATTTGTAATTAGATTACCAGGATATATAAATGATAAAAGTCCATATGATTAGTTCCGGATTGATAAGATATGAGACAATATCAATCCAGGAATGTTTAATCATTAAAACATCCATAGTCGGAGTATTATCGAGATTGGACATCGATAATGCGAAATAGACTAGTATTGCACTTGTGCGTGTTATGGGAGCATAACGACATAGTTCTCATATATTTGGGTATTGGATACTCATGCAAGTGTAATAGGAGGTTGTGTTTACCGATGGTACGGAAACAGCTTCGCTCTGGATAGACCCCTCGGAATTCCATTGGTAGTATGACTATGTGTCTATGGAAGTCCGAATCAAGGTAGGTGTATTTGGTCTTAACTTGAGACTTGCACCGCTAATACTTGCGACAATCAATATACTTTGGTTTTGGTCGTCCAGGGCTTTAACCGGTTCTATGTACGCCTCTTCTGGGTATATTGAGGATCTTAGTGTATTGGGTGTGATGTCAAAATGGAAGTATCACTCCAATCATAGTGGAGATGGTGGTCACGTAGGATACGAAACTGGTGCTCTTATGTACTGCAGTCATCAGGATAATATGATTAGGTCATGATTATCCGATTATAGAGGCTAGTTACCAGAGATCTGACATGTGCTTCGTACGGGGCAGACACAATTCCACCACAGGCCTAGCACGTGACATCCGATACTGGATCGCAATACGCAATACTACGTATACTACGCCTGATATAGATTACATATTCCTTTAAGAATATTTCTGGAGAATTGGGTAGGCACGGTGCTTTGCTAGAAGCCAGCCATGTCTTGTAAATCAGTAAAAACGTAGTACTAGGTACGTACGTGTTCGGATAGTCCGACGACCGGATTTACTACCAACATATCCGGGGATCTCATGGGTCGCTTCCCGAAGATTCACCGATGACGTATGACTCGAACATAATTAGTCTGGGATTAATTATTAGTAGAGAAAATTAATCTAGGATTAATTACGGAGATATTTTATCTGGGATAAAATATTATTTAAAGAGAGAGAGCGATTAACTTGGAATTAATCGATAAAATAATATATTCGATATATTATACGAAATTGGATTTCGACGCGAAATTAAAATTGGATTTTAATTCGGGCAAACGAGTTAATTTAGAATTAATTCGTTAGCGACGTGAATAGTAATTTTGCTAGGCATAATTATTTAATTACGTCGCAACAGAAAATTCGTTAATTTGGAATTAGCGAACCCGAGCCCGGGAGTGTTTGCGGGCCCACTCGCATTTCGAATCGAGTGGGGCCCACAAGTCACATCACGCGTCACATCATTTGTAATTCTTGTGATGGAAGTCACATCACTTTGATTGATGTGATGGTTGTCACTTATGATTGATGGTGGTGGTTGGAAGGCTTAAAAGTCTTGTACCTTTTTTTGGAAAAATGGGATTTGGTATTTGATTTTTTAAAAATAAAAAACACAACACACATTACCATCTTCCTCTCTCTCTCCCTCACCATTCGGCCAAGTGCCAAAATTCTCTCAATTTTTTCTCTCAAAGCCGAGAGTCACAATGAGTAAAAGAAGGATTTGTGGCAAATTTTTCCAAGTGCTAGCATACTAAAGAGGTCATACAAAGGTGATAGGGAAACCCATTCATGAGCATGGAATCCATAGACAAAGCTTGAAGCTTGAAGATCATCCATGGAGCACAAAAGTGGAGCTTTGCCGAGAGCTTCAATGAAGGAGCAAATTTTTTTTTTTTTTTTTGTGTTCATCACATCGCAAATCCGTTCATTGTAAGTATGATTCCACCATACTTCTTTATTGTATTCACATATTTTCATTGCTTGAATGATCTTGGGACTATAGTAGAAACCCTACATAAATCGTTTACTTTTAATGAATTGGAAATAAGTTATTTATGTCTGTGTATGAATTAACTGAATATACTTTGACAAAATTATGATATAGAAGTTTCATAGCTTTTGAGATTTTATATACTTGATGAGTATATAAGAATCATAATAATGAAAAGAGACACAAGGCATCAAAATGTGTGTTACAAAAAGCATAAATGGGCTCAAGAAGCCAACATGGTAGAATATATCACTGAGGATGTTTTTGTAAGAAAATTATATTCTTTTTGACAGAAGCAGATCTAGAAATCTTAAATTCAAAAGAATGATGAATTGATACTAGAACTACTAAAAATGTGTGTTATCACAAGAGGTGTTGACACTGGACAATGGTTTATGGAAAATCCAGCCTTTTCAAAACAGAAGGTCAAAGAAATGTGTTGATACTGGGCAATGGTTTGTTCATGTTAGAAACTTAGGAAATTTCGTGTCAAGATCTGATTCAGTAATAAGATTTAGTAATAAGTAAATTTGATTTACCTTAATTATTGTTTGGCTTGTTCCTTTTTCCGTTGTCTCCTATTATTTTCCCAGTTCCTGAACTCTTACATTTCTTATTGTTTCTCTTCCTCTTCTTTGAAGAAGAGTTGGAAGGAGAAAGTTCAGCAATATTTTGTTAGAAATTCTCTAATATATATAGTAAAAGTGTATGAGAGACATGCCCTTAAAAAATATCTTATGGGAAAGGCACAAAGATGAAGAGACATATCCTCTAAAGTGAAAGTATGTGTCTTTATGATTCAAATGGTATAAAGAAAGGGTATAACCATTTGGAGGGTTACACCCTAACCAAATAGTGCCCACAAAGACACATTACCATGCCTATAAAAATGGGGCATTTGGCTTCAGTTTATTAAATTCATTCTTTCTCACAAATCCTAAAATATTCATTCATTCTAAAGAGTCTAGAGTGTTAAGAGTGTTTCCACCATTCTTCCTTAAGTTCAAGTTCTTGGAGAAAAGAGTGTCACTTCTACAAGAAGCATCCAAGTAATCCTGGGAGAACATTAGCCACAGGACATCCGTAGAGTATCGAAGCGGAGCTACTAATTTCTTAATGACAGAGGCAACTCGACTTGGATTAATTTTTCAATCATCTTCAATATTTTTCCAGGTTTTTCCAAGTTTCATGGTTATGTTCTAGTTTTGGTATGTTAGTGTATAATTAATTGAATGATGCATGTTAATTTCATTTGATAACACATATAGAACAACAATTCTTAAGAACTTATCAATTTCTATGTGTTATTAACTCTGAATTTTACATGTTTAATTGTCTTCTTCCCAGAAAATATATTATGTGAATGAAAAATATGCAAGGGCGTTCGAACGCTCGATGAACGAGTAGGTAAAATTTTTATATTACGTAAGTACATTCGAATGCGTATTCAAACGCTACTCGAACGCCAGTTTTCTGGAAAGGAACGTTCAAACGCGTCTTCAAATGTACTCGAACATAATTCCTCTGGAAAGTTTCGTTCGAACGCATCTTCAAACGCTGCACGAATGTGAACTCACGTCTGAACGAACATGACATTAACGCAAGTTACTCCTGGAATTTTAGATTTAAAAATAGTAACATAGACTTAGATTAATTTATATTATATTATCATATACATGTTATAGATATGGAATTGGCATTGTAGAATATATTTATAGCAATATTAACTTAGAAAAATCATATACTGAATTTTGTAAACTTGGTAGTATGTGTTTAAATTAATATTAGGGTATTTAATTATCACAAACATACATCTAGTCAATAATGTGATAAAGTTGAAAATTATTTGTTTGTTGTATACTTGGTTGAGAGTGAAAAATGTAATTGTATACAAGTAATTTCATCCAAGCTTGATTGAAGTTATACGTATATACATATCTATGTGAAATATTATTGAGTCACAAAATATATGGCATGGAAAGTTGGGACATGTTAATTATGATACAATGCGTAAATTAATTAACATGGACTTTATACCTAAATTTACAATTGATAACTAACATAAATGTGGAAGCATGTGTTGAAGCAAAAATGAATATAACATCATTTCATTACATAGAATGAAGTTCTGAACCCTTGGAACGTATACACACTGATGTGTGTGATATAAATCTTGTGCAAATAAGAGGCGGTGAAAAGTACTTTGTTACTTTTATCGATGATAGCACAAGAGTCTACTATGTGTATTTCCCGAGGAGCAAAGATGAAGCTATTGAGAGCTTTATACACTTTAAGAGTGAAGTTGAAAATCAACTTGGCAAGAAAATCAAAAGAATCGGGAGTGATATGGGAGGTGAATATGTGTCACCATTCAGTGAATATTGTTTCATTCATGGAATTATTTAGGAAACTACTGCTCTTTATTCGCCTCAACAAAACGGGATTGCAGAATGCAAAAACTTGAACGTTGAATGAAATGATGAATGTCATGTTGACAAGCTCTGGTTTACCCCATAACTTGTGGGGGGAAGCCTTGTTTTTCGCCAATTACGTTCTGAATAAGTTACCTCATAAAATACTGGACAATACACCCTATGAATTATGGAAATGTCATGCATCTTCCTACAAATATATTAAAGTGTGGAGGTGTCTTGCCAAAGTGATGGTTCATAAACCTAAGAAAGTGTGAATATGACCAAAAGCTGTTGATTGTATATTCATTGGATATGCTTATAACAGTAGTGCGTATCGATTCTTGGTACATAAGTTTAAAATTCCTGACATCAATCAAAATATGATAATTGAGTCAAGGAATGTGACGCTCTTTGAAGAGATATTTCCTTGTAAAGAAAAACAAAGAATATAGTCTCTAAAAAGAACCATTGATACTGCTACAAGTAATGATCAAGTTAACTGAGAATCAGATCAACATGAAACTTCTGAAGAAAATGAACCTAGACGTAACAAAAGAGAAAGAACGTCTAAGTCATTTGGACCCGATTTTCTGACATACATGTTAGAAAATGAGCCTCAAAGCTATAAGGAAATGATGTCTTCCTCTGAGGCACCTTTGTGGAAAGAGGCTATCAATAATGAGATTGATTCTATCCTTCAAAACCATATGTGGGAGTTGGTTGATCTTCCTCCAGGTTGTAAACCGTTGAGCTACAAATGGATTTTCAAATAAACGATGAAACCATATGGATCAATAGATAAGTGCAAGGCAAGACTTATCATAAAAATATTTTAGACAAAAAGAAGACCTTAATTACTTTGATACATATTCACCAGTGACCCGTATCACTTCAATAAGAATGCTTATAGCCATAATAGCTATATTTGGTCTTAAAATACATCAAATGGATATGAAGATGATATTCTTAAATAGTGAATTGGTTGGGGAAATTTACATGGAACAACCAGAAGGTTTTAATATTCCTGGACAAGAACACAATGTGTGAAAACGTGTAAAATCCTTATACGAATTGAAACAAGCACCTAAACAATGGTTTGAGAAATTTGAAAAAGAAATGTTGTCAAGTGGGTTCAAAATCAATGAGTGTGATAAATGTGTATACATAAATCAACTCAAATAGGGTATGTCATTGTGTGTTTCTACGTAGATGATATGCTGATAATTGGAAAGTAATCATGAGATGATTCCGTTTACCAAGAAAATTTTGACTAGAAAATTTGATATGAAATATTTAAAAGTGGCTGATGTGATCTTAGGAATTAAGATTTTCAAAACATCATAGGAGTACATATTATCTCTGGCTCATTATGTTGAGAAGATACTTGAGAAATATAATAAATGAGATCTAAATGTGGCTAGAACTCATGTGGACCTAACTATTCATTTATCAAAGAATAATGGCTAAAGCGTATCACAAGTAGAGTATTCGAGAATCATTGGAAGTGTGATGTATCTCATAAATTACACACGACCATATATCGCTCAAGCTGTAAATAGCGTAGCAGATATACAAGTAATCCAGGACATAACTACTGGAAATCCATAGTAAGAGTTTTGAGGTATCTGAGAGAAACTTCAAAACATGGTATGTACTATACGAGATATTCTACTGTTCTAGAAGGATAGCGATGCTATCTAGATATATGATACAGTGGATTCAAAATCCACGAGTGGATTTATTTTCACTCTTGATGGTGTATCCCTATCATGGAAATCCTCGAGGCAAATGTGAAATGTCGGGTCTATTATGGAAACTAAATTCATAGAATTAGACAAAGTAGCGGAAGAAGTGAAATGACTTCGAAATTTCCTAGAGGATATTCCAAATTGGCCAAAACCAGTGCCAGCTGTAAGTATACATTGTGATAGTCAATAGGCTATTGGGAGAGCCCATAATACAATGCATAATGGTAAGTCTTGATATATATGTCGAAGACATAATACCATAAGGCAATTGCTCTCAAACGACATAATTTCAATAGATTATGTCAAATTGAAGGAAAACCTATCAAATCCACTTACTAAAGGTTTACCTAGAGAGCAAGTTGAGAAGTCATCGAGGGGAATGGGCTTGAAGCCTATAAATTAAGAATTGTCACTTTGGAAACCCAGCCTAGCTGACTAGAGATCCCAAGATCTAGGTTCAAAAGGGACAACTGAAACTTTGTGCAATTCAAAATAAGCACTATAGAGTTCTATACTCTTTCCCATTCCTATAATGACGCAGAGTGTTGTCTATCACAGTTAGGATAAGCTAAATCACTAGATTATGAGAAGAGTCCTAATGGGGGTAAAGACATATTACCCTTCATAGTAGATCACATATTTCAAGTAAGAAGTGAGGCTGCTTCCATGGGAATTTTGAAGGCTAGATTCCCTAAAGTACATGATGAATCTAAGATCGATGTTCATGGCCGAATTGAACACAATCGTAGAACGAGAAATGGTCGAAGTAAAGTTGTGTGATGGCTATTTTCTTGGTTTACAACAATGATGGAACAGTTCAAGACTATACGTCACCAAGTAAATCCGATTGTCATTTACTATGAAAGGTTCAAAGCGAAAACAACTTATTTCAACGTAGTTTTATTTCATAAAAACTATTTTAAGTGTCTGTATTAATATTAGAGAATTGTAGGAGATTGTTAAAAATTCTCTAATATATATAGTAAAAGTGTAGGAAAGACATGTCCCTTAAGAAGTGTCTTATGAGAAAGACACACAGATGAAGTGACATATCATATAAAGTAAAAATATTTGTCTTTATGATTCAAATGGCATAAGGAAGAGGTATAATCCTTAGGGGGGTTACACCTTAAATCAAAGGGTGCCCACAAAGGCATCATTCCATACCTATAAAAGGGGGCCTTTTGCTTCACTTTATTAAATTCATTCTTTCACACAAATCCAAAAATATTCATTCATTCTAAAGAGTCTATGGTGTTGAGAGAGTTTCCACCATTCTTCCTCAAGTTCAAGTTCTTGGAGAAAGGAGTGCCTTTTCTACAAGAAGCATCCAAGTAATCCTAAGAGAACGTTAGCCAAAAGACATCCGTAGAGCACCGAGACGAGGCTATTAAGTTCTTAAGGACAGAGTCAACTCGACTTGGATTAAGTTTTCAATAATCTTCAACTTTTTTCCAGGTTTTTCTAAGTTTCATGGTTTATGTTCTGATTTTTGGTATGTTAGTGTACAATTAATTGAATGATGCATGTTAATTTCATTTAATAAAACATATAGAACAACACATTTGTTTCTACCTTCTTCTCCATAGAAATAGACTCAAAGGTTGTGAGTTCGTTAAGTTACTGAGTCAAATTATAACTCAACTTGCTCATAAAGTAATTTCTTTTGAAATGAAGAAATTATGGGCTAAGGCTTTCCAAAATCATGTCCACTTGTATGCCTTCATCTATAATTGTCCTATTGATTTCAACTTCATGAATCGTACTAATCATCATTAGCACATGTTCATGAACATAGGTTCCAGCTTCCATTTTGCAGTCCATGACTTTCTTGACTGCCTCATATTTGGCTTGATCAGAAGGTCTACCAAACATACCTTGTTGAGACTCCATTATCTCATAAGTAGTTTCTGTCTTTTCGAGCTTCATTTTAAGCACGTCGGACATGGAGGCAAGCAAATAACAACGAGCTTAGTCATTTGTTCGATCCTAATTTCATAGTCAACTTTAATATTTTGTTAGCATTCTTAACAAGTATTGGAGGACATTCCTCTATCAGGACAAACTTTAAGTTATCCATCACAAATGTTATATTCATGTCATTCTTCCACTTAGCAAAATTATCACGAATTAGTTTTTTAGTAGCAGACATTGATTGGATTGGATTTGACATATTTCTGAAATAATAAAAAGTATTCTAAAATTATTCCATGCATAAAATTCAAATTTTAATTTGGCTTAATAATCATGATGCATGATGCATATATAAAATACTAAAAAAAAAATGCACTACTATAGCCTCAGAAATTTAATAAGCATATTGTGTTGCCTTAGGGTCGATCACAACACATTATTAAAATAGAGACAATCTCAATTAATAAATTTATTTAAAATATCTCATATTTTTAAAATTTATTAATAACCGATTTTTGGTCTAAATGTAATTAACACGTTTAACTACATTGATATGAGTGATTTCGAATTCTTAAAATTTAACTCATAATAATCACCTTAGGTAAGTTAATTATGAATACGGTAGGGAATAGGCCGTATTATCCCAATGAGCCTGTGACTTTCTAACTATGAACAACATAAATACTCTTCTCTCAATCAAAATCTTATTTATGGGACTGTTGCCCAAACTCGACAACATGAAAAGCGAACTCAATAATAATAATCGTATACTTAATAACGCTTACTCTTATAACTTTATTGGTAAACATTTTAACTTTATACAAGGACTATCACAAAACCAATGACTGATACATGACTTCTTTTTAACTCTAAGTGGACTCTCTCTCTCTTTGACTTAATCTGGTGGACTCCATACCCTAATGACTGCCATCGGTCCCGAGCTCGTCCTCCAAGAACCTGTAAAACAAAACATTGAGAGTGGGGGTTAGACCGTTTGAACGATCTAAGTGAGTGGACGATTTTAAAATGAAAACTGAAATATTTTATGAAAACTCATGCTTTAGAATTCAAATCGGAAATTTTCTCCAAAAATTCTCTCCTGAAAACAATTCTCTTTCTAGAAACCTTTGTGAAAATCTTTTCTAAAAATCTCTTATAAAGCTGCTGTTTCTGAAAATTTTACTTTCTGGAAATATTTTTCTGAAAATTGTTTTCTAAAAACCAGTTCTCTGTCTCTGAAAAACCTGACATATGGGGGCGTTACATATCATTTTCCCCTCATACGCCTAATTAGAGCCAGGAGTGTAAATCATGACATTCGGGCATTACGTATTGTCGTCCCCCAAAATATGCCACTACATGTCCCTGAAACTAGTGGTTTGGGATGTAACGTATCGTCATCCCCGAAGCCACTGAACTAGAATTGGGGGTGCGGATCTATGCTACCCTCCAAGCTCTGAATCTAGGATCTAGGGGCATCTGTCATCCCTAGTCCTGAACTAGGATCTGAGGGCGTTACGTATCGCCGTCCCTCAGTCCTCTACATGTGCACATGTCATCCGTCAATTCCATGTCTGTATCAAGTTACATACTGGGGTGGGTGTTTCCCCATGCCTCGAAAATCATAAATCTCAAGCTTTTAAAATCAAATCTTTTTTAAACATGTTTTTTTTCTTAAAACAACTGAAAGTAAATCTGGTTAATGCCCTATATGCTGAAAAGTAAGTCTTTACTTAAAACAATATGAATGAAAAATCAACTTACAAAGAGAGGGTCCACTCAATGATTTGGAGTCTGGCTGACATAACCCTCTAACTGAAGAAAACTCTAATTCATACGATGATCTATAATTGATAACTTTGATTAGAAAGTAGCTGGGAAATATATTCTGAATTAAACTAAGTTTATCCACTCAAGTACTTATCACTATTTCAAGGTATATCATACTCATATCCTGATGTAATGTGTATTCACGAACTGATACGAGACCCTTAGGGTGGCCTCTAACATGCTAGGGTGAAACTGGAATGGTTTAAAACTAATTTGGGGAATGTTTTGACCATGTTTCGCGATGAAATGGCATTGCGCGTCGTGACGTGCATCATTTCATAAACATACATAGGAAATTCCCAGGACGCATCACGATGTAGGGCCTTGCGTGTCGTGACTCGCATCAATCCAAAAGCGTATCTGGGAAAATTCCCAGTTCGCGTCGCGACATTGAGCGTTCTTCATCGCTACGCTAGGCCAAATTCTGGTCTTAACTTCATCCTTTCATACTCAATTTGCTCAACACTCTTTCCATACTTCCACACAAGTAAATAACCTCAATAAATATCCAAAATATTCTCAATATCATTCTCAATATCAACTCATATCCAATCTATAACCTTTACGAAATCTCATACCCAAAATTTAACAAGTTGGGGGTTTCCTACAATCATCATTTTCTTAACACCAAAACCATATAAACATCAATAACCATAACTCAACAATATCCATTAACTAATAAATTTTCAAAACATCAACATCTAAAACTTGGGTTAAAGTTTCCTTACCTTTTCTCACTTATCATCCTTCACCATTCAAGTCTTCTTGGCTTGGTTTTCCGTCCTTCTAGTTTGTGGTGATTTGATTTGCACTTGTTCTTCTTTAATTTTTGGTGAGGGACCAACTTTCCTTCACTCTCTTCTTCGTATTCTTCTTCTTTCCCATATCCCTCTCTCACGTTTTTCATCTCTTTCTCCAATATTTGTTATGCATGAATAGTGTCCCTTATTTATACTTGGACTTATTTGGTTAATCTTTAAAATGATTTCGTGAGAAAAAAATCAGAAAATTGGAGAGAGTTTGAGAATTTTCTAGAATCACCCCCGGATACTGTTCATCAAGATTTTTTTATCTATATTTTTGACTTACTTTTGGTTCGAATTTTGAAACATATTAAACACTGAAGTTGTAGATCTCGATTTCCACTTTCCGACGATATAAAATTCATAAAAATCGGAGTTTGTATGAGAAAATTATGGCCCAAACACCATGGATTGTCCAGAGTGAAACATCGCATAATTTCGTATCGGAACTTCGAGGAATATACCGATTTTCCCTAAAGTCACTTCATGAGTGTATATGTGTCCATACATAATTTATGTTATATGACACTTGTCTCGTAATGTACCAATAGTAGAGATTATCGATCGTTACAAATTCTCCCCCCTTAAATAGGATTCGTCATCGAATCTTTTCTGGGGTCTAACTTGCAGATTCATCTTGGTTGGAGGATATATATATATATAATTTCCTTCATATTCTTCTGTTCGAGATCTTAATATTAAAACCTATGGAAATATCATGTTATGCTTGGACATATTATCCAAAGTTCACAGGCCTTAGCGAATAATTCCTTGAATTCCCAACTGAAAGGTAATTCCTTAATCTTATTCCATGAACCTCTGCTCAGTACTCTACACTTATCGCCATACTACCACTATCTCTACGCATCACATAAACTTTATTTCTAAACCTCCAACTATATTCAATATCCTTTATCTCAACTATTTACATTAGTTATCATTTCCAAAATTGTACTATATTTGTGGTCTGTCGTCTCATTTATCTTAGTTCTATTATGATT
>SKCR01043996.1:0-33948 GCA_019454045.1 Zanthoxylum bungeanum
CGCCAGATGGAGCCAGTAAACATACACAGCTCGGGGTCGGAGGATTATGATGACTACGATACAACACCTATCCCTTTTGAGGAAGAGAACCTAATTTACAGCCGAATGGTACCCCGACCTGAGCCAACCCACCTTGATCTTGATATCATAAATCTAGACATGGACCGAGCTTTTTCTGTAACTAAGGCTGAACGTGACCAATTAAGGGCGAGGTTCAACATCCTCGAGGAAATTACTATGAGTGTTCCAGAAGAAGAGGATCAAGCTAACCAATCACGTGATAACCAGGTGGCGCTCTGCATTTCTTTCTTCGATATGGGCCTATACCTGCCCATGCAAAGATATTTTGTAAAGATGTTGTTAGTAATGAACTTGGCCCCATACCAACTGAATTTGAATGAGTGAAGAGTTTTACCGGGGCTCAACGTGATTTGGAACCGAGCTGGACTGAGAGAATCGTCAGTCCCTGAGTTGAAAAGACTATACAGAATGAACGCCAACTCTAAAGAGTACAAGGGTTGGTACTACCTCTCCACACACGCTAAGGCCCCGCACATATTTTCTATCCTCATGGCCACCAACAAGAATTTCAAGGACAAATGGTTCGGGTCCCAGGGTGATAAGCCAGGCGTTGGCAGATCATAGACAAAAATATCACATTCTCAAATGTCTTCAAGGTTGGAGATAACTACCCATTCTCTTTCTTCCTTATTCTCTTCCCCCTGGTTTTTAGTTTTTCACTAACAATCCTGAACTTTTTGTAGCTTGTTGAGGCGATCCCATTAAAGTCCCACATGAGATCCAGGCCAGAGTGAAAAAGGCATCCCAGCACGGGGGCCACTACAGAGATCTCATCAACTCTTTTTCCTTCGCTGACTCAAGTCTCACCTTGAGCACTCCACCACATCTACCCAGACAGAATGGTAATTACTAACCCACTGACTCACTAGGTTTGTTGCCTCATTTGTCATTTTTGCTTTAAAGTTTTATGACCTGTTCCTTTGCTTCTCTTTAAGCTCTAACACATTCTTATTGCAGACATATCTGGAAAGAAGACCCATCTGCAAGTCGCCAGTAAGGTAATGCTCTCCACCCGGGGTTAGTCCAGAAGCACCTACCTCCGAGTCACTACTCCAATTCCCTCATCCGTAAGATAAAAAAAGCCAATACAGGCATCAGATCCTGCTTCCGAACAAAAAACATTGCCCCGCTAAGCCAAACACCAACACCAGCCCCCAAACCTTCCAAGAGATGCCTCCACCAGGTCGGGGAAAAGAGCATGAGGAAAGTGCCGAGAGGGCCTCTAGAAAAAAAAAAAAAGCTAGGGTCAGGAAGAGAAAGGCTTCAGTTGTTTCCTCTCAGATAATGGGGGAATACCAACTATAGGGGTAGAGGACTTCTCAGAAAATCAAGCCATGGCCTACAAAAGCCTCTCATTCGAGGACATCCTCAGAAAGACCGCTCGCTTTCAGGCGAATGTAATGGATGAAAAACTTGTTCTTTTTCCCTTTACTTATATAATGTTTCTTACAGACAATGCCAAACTAATCTCGGAATGTGCAGTTGGCCTACATCTTGGCGACCAACATGGACGTGCTGGCGAGCACCCTTTCGGAGGGCAGTCAGATATAGAGGCTCCAAAGTCAACTGACTAAGAGTGAGCAGGAGCTGAACAAAAGTTTAAACAGGCTAAAGCCGAAATCAGGGCCTTCTACCTAGCTTCAGATGTTATAAAAAATGAGAGGGACGAGGCCCGGGCTGAGGCCATTTCAAAGACAATGGATTTCAAGCTACAGTAGGCTAGGGCCGTCACGGTCGAAAGCAAACTTCAAGAGAAAGAGGCCAAACTTGAGAAGGTTGTAGACGAGCTAAACAAGATGAGGGACGAGCTTCTACTGGCTCGGTCATTGTCTCTTCCATCCGCTGACTCATTTGCAATGAGTATATGGCTTTGGCTATTTCCTTTAACGATCTTCTGACCCCGGTTTGCTGAGTTTTCTTTTCCTAGCCATTTGCTTCCTTTCTATAGTGACCAACTTCTTACCACTGACGATATATTCCTTCCTTCAACTAGGTCCTACCTGCGTCTGTTCTCTCGTCGTTCTCTTTTCCAAATTTTCAATTCTCTCCATCATGGCCTCTAGGAAGGCTTGAGTTCCTGTCCTTTCTACCCAAAAGTTCTCATCTCTTTTCTTCATCCACCTCGCCACATAGGCCTACAGAGCTCAGTAGTTTTCGTCTCATGTCATCATTTTAGTGTGTTTGCTGCTTTTCGTACTGGTCTCCACAGACGATGCCAATTATTGACGGTTGTTTTTCATTCCAAAGGCAATTTAAGAAATCGACCCATTGAATTAAACCTCCCTCAAGTAATGAATTTGTTTGGTTAGTAGGGAACTCAAAACAAACATGGCAAGCAATCAAGAAAATCACATAGATTTACGTTGTTCGGTGGAGAGTGGCTCCAACCTACGTCACGGGAAAAATAGAGGTGTTTATAGTGTAGCGAGCTTACAAAGAGTGTAAAACACATCGGGTCCTAAGCTAGCCCGTTACAAATCTCTAAAGTGATCGTGTATCAACCAACTTCCTTTCTCTACCACTAGTTTAATAGTTTTTTTTTAATTAGTGAGATGTGAAAATTGCTAACTCTTGAATCAGTAGGTTCAACCTCTTTATATAGGCTTCCAAATCCACTATTCCATAGACCCATGACGTCAATGCATCTCACCATGTCATCATTGCGTCATGCTCATTTTCACCAATCACTAAGCAAATAGTCACTCTGGCATCTGACCCAACTACCCTTGTTAGCAGAAATCCATCATTCCAAACTTTTGGCCACTGCTACACACTCTATTGACGTGACACCTTGCAGTTCCACCACTCCAATACTATTCTGTATGGCAAAGTCTCTGCCCAAGGAGAGTCGTTGACTTACTCTTGTCACATCAGTCTTATAGAAGCTCAAACTTCGAAGTAGGGCATACGTCATCTGTAATTACAAGATATCCTATGAACTCAGCTCTGTTCCTCGGGTCGGTATGCCTAGGTGATGATTTTTGATCAAAATTCATGTCTTCTTCAACTAGGTCGGGTCAGTAAGCATGAACCACATCAGGTCGGCTTCCACAAACATTCAAATGTTGCCAAAACTGACAATTCCTCTTCAGGTTGGGTTGGGGTACCTACTTGCTTTATCATCAACAGGTTCTGCCTCTGGAAAACTCCTCCACATAATGATCTTAGGTTCTCTATTTGATTTCAGCCTCTCTAGGCCCTTAGGGCCTCATCATTCTCCTCTGGCCAAGTAAAAAAAATCTCATTCTACCCCTCCTTGGGGTGAAAAACCACCATCAATAAAATATATTAATATTATGGAGAAATTAAAAAAATGAAAAAAAAAATTACTTGTTCTGAAAAAAATTGAGATGCGTCTACAACAGAATAAAATAAAAATTTACTCAAAAACACATTCAACAAAACATACTAAACATAATATGTCAACTATCTCCTCCCCAAACCAAATTAAGACATTGTTTTCTATGTTCGAATGAGAAAAAATGGAGTTTTAGAAGGTATCACTTGATTAGTATGAAAACAACAGTTGAATCTTTATAAAGACAACATTAATAATAAAGAAGAAAAGAAAAAGAAATATTATAGATGAAGATTCAAGTCCACTCTACGTTTCTCACCACAATCATTATCTTACCAGTTCAACTTAGAAAAGATTGGGTCGATTTTTGGTTCATATGCTTGCAGTTGGTCAATTAATTCGTATGTTTTTCTAGCATTATGGAATATATAGTTTCAAAAGAAACCTAAGCCTTTTAGCATCCTCAAGAGATTTCAAAAGAAAACTAAAAAAAAGATTAACATTTAACAGTCTGATGGAGTTTTGGTGGATGTCTAAATTTGTTCATGATATAATGGTGAAATTTACTCCAAAGTGTCCAACCCATCTAGTAAAGTAATGGAAGCATCAACATGGTAAACTATTCCCATAAGTTTGTCAGACATACCTGAGATAATGTACTATTTTTTATTTGATTTTTCGATGAGGTCTTCATTTGCCAAAGTCTTTAAGACAATCCCTAAAACTTGACAGTATCATTCTTGTACAACCATTGAAACTCTCATAAATCCAAGATTACCACCTCCATACACTAAGGGTATTTTTTTTTTCAATCAAGACCTTAACCAATTCTTTTGCAATCTCAATAAATTCTTAATTATTTCCGGAATTAGACCTATAAAATATACAAATATTAGTGAGTCATCGAGCTGAAGTTTTATCCATGATTACATTATCTCTTAATTGAATGTATGGAATAAATAAATGAAGAGTTACATTTATAGATTTTGAATGAGGTGAGCAATAAAAACACTAGTGCTTGCACGATAGCAATCGATCAGACAAATAGTAAAATCGATCGTAAAATTCAAGAAAATAGATAATATCAGAAAAATGAGAATGAAAAGTCAAAATAAATAGTAAATTGAAATGGTATATATTGGTAGTTATGACTATGGCTCACATATTCCTCTGATTTTACGTTCAATAACGGCTTGAACGCCCTCTATGGGTCGGGGATATACTTTTCCATCCAATTTTCTTACAAATTGGCAAATAGTATTTTAAAGTCAGATTCCCAAGACTGAATTGTTATCTTTCTTTTCAAAATTGTGCATGTAAATGACGAATCACATTGTGCACATATCTACTAAGATGTGTCTCAGGAGGCAATAAAATATCATCTAAAGTCTCTTCACTCAAGTATCTTCAATGAATCGAATTTTAAATTCATGAATTTTAGACCATATTCCTAAAAAAATGACAATAAGTGTTGCAAGTCCACCATGCATATTTATAACAAACACCTTATTATTTAGTTTTATATTTTTTTAACATAAATGCTTTTCCCTAAACCAAACATGTAAGAAATGAATGAATCATATGACTCACCTGCCAAACAGACCATATCTTTAATTACTTCACGAACATCTTAAGAAATACCTTTGATTATTAGAAGCCTCATTCTTTCAGTGTTTGCTTTATAAATTTTTATCATAGCATTTTGAGGGAAAGAAGGAAATTATTTATGGAGATTTGTGAGAATTTCTTCCATACCTTGATTTGGGGTATCAGTAATTTTGGGAAAGTAAAA
Source organism: Zanthoxylum bungeanum (assembly GCA_019454045.1). Classification (NCBI taxonomy): domain Eukaryota; kingdom Viridiplantae; phylum Streptophyta; class Magnoliopsida; order Sapindales; family Rutaceae; genus Zanthoxylum; species Zanthoxylum bungeanum. The sequence goes on from SKCR01043996.1 coordinate 5,172, forward strand.
AAAACCGACTTATTGTCTCGAAGTACCTTTATAATCCATTTAACTAAGGTGTAAGTGTAAAGGTTGGTACTCAGAGCGTCAATTTTATGATATATTTCCATGTAATTACTTATGTAAATATTTTATTTTGAAAAAAATAAACAGTTTCTCTAATAAAACATCTTTTATTAACTGGTAAAGTCGTAACAGACCGTCATATATTGGAATCTAGAATTTCAATTGTTATTACTCGATGAACCAAGTTTCAGAGACTCGTATAGATATGTAAGTGTTTATATCGGATAAACACTGAACGACTCACCAAAGATTTTTAATAGATGGTACACCAACGTCAATAAGAATATTTTCGGGTGGAGTAGTATAGTGATTCTTTGACTTGAGATATCACTGCTGATATATGAGATATCTTCTACGCTTTGATAACAGTGACATCACCGACTAATTAAGGTCAGACCTCCGTCTATTCGTTGGTGTAGACTGATTCTCAGGATATCATGTGTGTATCAAGAAAGGATCTGTCAATTCTGTGTATAGAATATAGGTATTCAATATTGGATTAGAGATCTGTTAAATCCATGAGCATGTAGTACACTGTAGAATTGAGTTCTAAGTGTTATTAAGAGATCGTTAATTAATACGTCGATGAGATTATACTTAAAGGGATTTGATGTTTATATCTGTATCTCTGGTATAATTAAGATACATGTGATGGTGGGATTATACGTATGCAATGATCTCGACATGTATAGTTCAACGAGTTTATCTATGGTCTTCAGAATTTAAGGGTGGGTAAATTATGGATACGAAATTAGATTTTATGATGGATATGCCTAAACTTAGAGAGTTTCACATAATGAAATATACTCGTAGAGCATTAGGGTAACAATTATGAATAATATTGATTATTTATAAATCGTTTAACGGTAAAAAGAATTACTACATGAAAATTGACATTTTGGTCATTTCTCAATTAATGTATATTTATATTTAATACATGATTTTATTAAATACACATTAATTTATTATCAAATAAGATATTTGACATAAATCATAAATATATGTATTTTGATTATCTAATGTAAATATAATACATATATCTAGATATTTATATTTATTAATTATTTTATTATTAAATAATTAAAGTAATTAAAATAAAAATATCTAATTTTATGATTAAGTTAGGAAATGGCAAAATGTGATTGGTTAAACTTATTTATTTTCATTTATGGTTGTAGTGTAAAATTAAAACAAGTAAACTTTATATTATTTAATTAATATAAATTGAATCAAAATGATCATCCTCCCCGGGGGGTTTCAGCCAAGGCCTCCCAAGTATATAAAATGATATTTTTTTTATTTTTACTTAATTAAGTTAAGTATTCAAGAACATAAAAGTAGAGAGCTAGAAAGAAAAACAAAGAGCTAAAGGAAAAGTAGAAAGAAAAGCTTGGAAATACGGTATTTGCTCACTTTCTTTTATTTGGAAATTGTTTATAGTGTTCTATAGCTCAACATATGATGTGGTTTGTTTTTCCCTCTCTTGAAATTTTGTTGAGATGTTTGGATGCTTAAAAATGGATACATGCATGTGTAGTAAATTAAAGTAAGCTTATTTAGTGTAAATAAAACTTATTATTGTCATTTGATGACTTGGTTGTCATTCTAGAGTTGTTAGGCTACTCAATAATGACCTAGAAATATTCTTGAGTTATTTCAAAGTGATGATGCTTGATTGATGTTGTAGAGAATGGATTAAAGTGTAGTATTGAATTAAGTTTGGTTAATTTTGGTTAATTGGGTAATTGACAAAATTAGGATTTATGCCTAAATCAAAATTGTGACTTTTCATATATTGATGTATTTTGATGTATATTAGATGTACAAATTGACACGCTCGAAAAGTGGTCTTTTAATCCCAAGTATAAGAGTTTCAAAGTAATAAAATAACCCGGTGAGTCCGGGGTCAATCCACAGAGAAGAGATTTAGCAAAATAGAATAATGGACAATGCGGAAATGAAAAGTTTGCTTTGTTGAAGTAGTTGGAGGATTTTAGGTTGGAATACAATAATAGAAGGAAATGATGGAGTTAGGGGATCCACTTTTAGTCTTTTAAACATTTAGAAATCTCGCTTTATCATAATTGATAAATTGTCATTTTTGCCCACTTAATTTATTACAGGAATTAATTATGCCAATAAAAAGAACCAGCCATAAAAGCGGTAGTCATTTCTGTCAATAATTAGTCCTACCAAGGTACTAAGCATGCCAAAAACATAAACCAGCCATAAAGGCGGTGATACCGTTTGTTTATAACAAGTCCTACCAAGGTACTTAATTATGCCAAAATCGTATAAAACCAGCAATATAGGTGGTGGAAAGATAAAACCAGCCATAAAGGCGATAGAAAGATAAAATCGGCCATAAAGATGATAGAAAGATAAAACCAGCCATAAAGGCGGTAGAAAGATTGTCAATAATTAATCTAGATTTAAATCAAGTTTTAATCATTAGATTTCAATTAATTTATTATAATAGAAGCGAGTTTAATCTCTGTTCTCATTATAAAAGCTCCACCCTTACCCCAGCAGAAAAGAAATTAGCTACTCATTTTGTAATAAAACATAGTCATACTTTTATTACTGAAAGAAAAAGACATTACAAAAAGCGTTAAGTAAATAAACAAACAAGACACTCTCTCTCCAAGATTTACAGATGAATCAAGAAAGAAAGTATGAAAATTTCTAATGCCGGACGCTCCAATTTATAGGCAACTTGGCCACCCAGACCAGTGAATGCATGTTGTGGACACGTGTCAGAGAATGGTGATGCGACGTTGGGGATACGTGTCAGAGAATGGTGAAGCCACGTTGTAGGACACGTGTCAGAGAATGGCGTAGCCACGTTGTAGGACATGTGTGAGAGAATTGTTGGTTTCTAGGGTGGTCCCAAGATCAAAATAAGCATAGAAAAGAATGAATACGCAAAGAAGAGTGGCAGAAACACACTTACATTGAACGGCTTTGGATGTGATGATCAACAAAATTTTCTCCTTGCACTTTGATGGATTCGGCCAAGGCTTGAATTTGTTGAAGATGTTCTACAAGCTCCAAGCTTTAAATGGATCCCAAGCTTTCAGTTCGGTTTCCCTAACACCTTGTATGGATTCCTTGAATGTGCTAGCAAAAGATGAAAGAAAACAATTCCCTTTCGTCATTGGAGAGTCACGGTTTTGCTGGTTTTGGGAGAGAGAGTTTGTTTTGTTTTTCAACTTGTTTTTCCTAAAAACAATAATGAAAAAGCTATGCCAAAATTTGGTATATGATTTCCAAAAGTCAACACCAATTTTTGGCTCCAAAATGGCATTAAATGCCCACACCAACCAACATCATGAATAGTGACTGCATGTCACTCACCAAAAATGTGACTTGACATCTATCACTAAAGTGACAAGTGATGTGACTTGCGATGTCACTTGCGGCCGTACTTGATTCAAAATCAGAGTGGCATCACAAACACATTCCGGGCTCGGTTTCGTTAATTCCGAATTAACGAATTTTCTGTTGCGTTGTAATTAAATCAAATTTAATTAAATAATCATGCCTAACAAAATTACTATTCACGTCGCTTGCGAATTAATTCTAAATCAATTCGTTAGCCCGAATTAAAATCTAATTTTAATTCCGCGTCGAAATCCAATTTCGTATAATATATCGAATATATTATTTTATCGATTAATTCCAAATTAATTGTTCTCTCTCTTCAAATAGTACTTTATCCCAGAAATATTCTCGTGATCCGAAATATTCTTAATGGAATATATAATCTATGTCAGGCGTAGTATACGTAGTATTGTGTATCTCGTGATCCAGCATCTAATGTCACATGCAAGGCTAGACTGGGCCGGCGGTTCGGTTCGGTTCCGAACCGGAACCGAACCGTCCGGTTCCGGTTCCACACTAAAATGGAACCGGAACCGGAACCTGACCGGAACCGAACCGTTCGGTTCCGGTTCCATTCGGTTTTTTTTTTTTTACTTTTTTGAAAATAAAACTCAAATTACAAATAATTACATTAAATTATTATTTTTGAAAATAATTACAAATAAAATTACATAATTACAAATAAAATTATGTAAATTACAAATTATGTTAAATTACATTACATAATTACACTAAATTACAAATAAAAATCTTATCTAAAAAATTAAAAAAAAAATATTATTATATATATGCAAACCGGTTCCAACCGGTTCGGCTAGGGGGAACCCTAACCGAACCAGTTAGGTTCCGGTTCGGTTCCGGAACCGGAACCGTCCGGTTCCAACCGGTTCAGTTCCGGTTCGGTTCCGGTTCCGAACCGGAACCTTGGCCGGGTCTATGCAAGGCCTGGAGCTGGAATAGTGTCTGCCCCGTACGAAGCATATATCAGATCACTAGCAACTGGTCTCTTTATTATCGGATAATCATGACCTAGTCATATTATCCCGACGGTTGCAACCTTTTAGAGAACCAGTTCTATATCCCTACGTAATCATCATCTCCATATGACTGAAGTGATACTTCCATCTTGAAATCACACCCAATACACTACGATTCTCAATAAACCCAGAATAGGTGTACACAGAACCTGTTAAAGTTCTGGACGACCAAAACCAAAGCGTATTGATTGTCGTAAGTACTAGCGATGCAAATCTCAGGTTAAGACCAAATACACCTACCCTGATACGGACTCCTATAGACACATAGTCAAACTAACAATTGGATTCTGTGGGGTCTATCCAGAGCGAAGCTGTTTTCCGTACCATCGGTAAAACACAACCTCCTACCACACTTGCATAAGTATCCAATACTTAAATATATGAGAACTATGATGTTACGCTTCCATAACACGCACAAGTGCGATACTAGTCTATTCCGCATTATCGATGTCCAGTCTCGATAATACTACGACTATGGATATTTAATGATTAAACCGTCGTGGATTGATATGTCTCATATCATCTCAATTCGGAACTAATCATAAGGACTTTCATCATTCACACATTTAAGTAATCTAATTATGAAATGATAAAAAGCAATTTCCATTGCTACATAATTAATTTGTACAAAAACACAATGTCTTTTCCAAATAGTGACGCTATGGTCATAACTGTCTAACAATCTCCCACTTGGCCTATAGCCAGTCACTCAAGTATCTAATACCTGAACTATGTACATGTCGCTCAACTTTTGCTGAGGTATAACTTTCGTCAGCGGATCTGCAATATTGTCCTCTGATGCGACCTTCTGGATCTTCACATCGCCACAATGTATGATCTCACGAATCAGATGGAAATGACTAAGAACATGCTTGGATTGATGATGAGACCGCGGTTCCTTAGCCTGTGCTATAGCTCCGTTATTGTCACAATACAATAGAACGGGCTCAGCTGCTAATGGGACTACTCCTAATCCAATTAGGAATTTATGGATCCAAACTGCCTCTTTTGCTGCTTCAGCTGCAGCGATATACTCCGCTTCAGTTGTTGAATCAGCAACAATCTCTTGCTTGGAAGATTTCCAGCTTACTGCTCCGTTATTCAAATAAAATATGTACCCGGATTGCGACTTAAAGTCGTCTTTGTCGGTTTGGAAACTTGCATCGGTATACCCAGTTACCTCAAATTATCCATCTCCATAGATTAAGAAAGCATCCTTAGTTCGTCTAAGATACTTAAGGATATTCTTAACCGTAATCCAGTGACCTTCACCTGGATCGGCCTGATAGCGACTACACATGCTCAAAACATAGGAGACATCAGGTCTTGTACATATCATGGCATACATGATCGATCCGACTGCCGAGGCAAACGGTATCCGACTCATGTTGTCTCTCTCATCTTGAGTTTTAGGACACATGTCCTTAGATAGAGTGACGCCATGTGACACTGGCAACAGTCCCCTCTTGGACTGATCCATGTTGAATCTCTTCAACACTTTGTCAATGTACGTGCTCTGGGAGAGTCCAAGCAGCTTTCTAGATCTATCCTGGTAGATCTTTATTCCCAGAATAAAGGCTGCTTCTCTCAGATCTTTCATGGATAATTTTAATGAAAGCCAAGCTTTCACCGATGTTAACATGGGAATGTCATTGCCCATAAGCAATACATCGTCAACATAAAGGACAATGAAAGTCAGTGCGCTCCCACTAACCTTCTTGTATACACAAGGATCATCTTCGTTTTGAACGAAATCATATTCTTTTATTATCTCATCAAAACGTTGGTTCCAAGAACGCGACATTTGCTTCAGTCCATAAATGGACCGATTTAACTTCCAAACCTTGTTTGCATGTTTAGGCACGACAAAACCGTCAGGCTGTTCCATATAAACATCCTCCAACAGGTTTCCGTTAAGGAAAGTGATTTTGACGTCCATATGCCATATCTCGAAATCGAAATATGTAGCAATAGCAAGAATTATCTGAATGGATTTAATCATGGCAACGGGTGAGAAAGTTTCATCGTAATCGACACCATGTCGTTGACGATACCCCTTCACAACAAGCCTAGCTTTGTACGTTTGTATGTTGCCATCCATGTCGGTCTTCTTCTTGAAGACCCATTTGCATCCAATAGGCTTTACGCCTTCTGGTGCATCAACCAGTGTCCAAACTTGGTTGGTGTACATAGAATCCATTTCGGACTTCATAGCATCTTGCCATAAACCGGAGTTGATACCTTGTATCGCTTCCTCATACGTAGCCGGCTCGTCTTCCTCAATGAGATTGATATCCACATGAGGTGAGATCAGAAACCCATACCTCTCAGGTTGTTTTCTGACTCTCTCCGACCTACGTGGTCCTTGTGTAATCGAAGATTGTGGTACAGCTTCATCCCTGATGAACTGTTCATGTTCCGTTGAGGATTCTATGTCAGGAACAGTATCACTTCGATTTTCATCGAGTTCTACTTTCCTCCCATTTATCACTGCATTTAGGAATTCCTTCTCAAGGAAAACCGCATGTAGAGCAACAAAACCTTTGTTCTCTCGTGGGTGATAGAAGTAATATCCTTTGGTTTCCCTAGGATATCCTACAAAAAGGCATTTATCCGATTTGGATTCAAGTTTGGTACCTTCCAAACGTTTGACGTATGCCCAGCAACCCCAAATCTTCAGGAATGAGAAACCCGGTTTCTTTCCTGTCCATATCTCATATGGTGTCTGTTGAACAGACTTTGACGGAACCTTATTCAAAATAAGTATTGCACTGTTCAATGCATATCCCCAGAAGGAAATAGGTAGCTCAGTGCGACTCATCATAGACCTTACCATGTCTAACAAAGTTCGGTTTCTCCATTCGGACACACCGTTTAATTGCGGTGTTTCGGGAGGAGTCCACTGTGAAAGAATATCATATTCTTTCAAGTAGTCAAGAAACTCATTGCTCAAGTATTCGCCACCATGGTCCGACCGTAATGTCTTAATACTTTTTCCGGTCTGTTTTTCAACTTCGTGTCGAAACTCTTTGAATTTCTCAAAAGTTTCCGACTTGTGTCTCATAAGATACACATAACCATAACGCGATGCATCATCCATAAAGGTTACAAAGTATTCATATCCACCTCTAGCCTGGCTAGACATGGGCCCACAAACGTCACTATGAACAAGGGCTAACAGTTCGGTGGCGCGTACACCTTTACCGCTAAAAGGTGATTTAGGCATTTTGCCTAATAAGCAAGATTCACAGACGTCATATGAATTTGGATCAAATCCGTCCAAGTACCCACTCTTCGAAAGTGTGGATATACGAGTCTTGTTTATGTGTCCCAGAAGACAATGCCACATATAAGTTTCATCTTTATGACTTACTTTAAGCCTTTTGTTTGTTACATTTTAAGATTGATTTATATTCAAAATATAAAGACCATTATTTGCATCAGCTGTGCAAATTTCTATATCGTTTTTATACATAAAACACCCAGTGTTTCTAAATACAAAAGTGTACCCACATTGGGTTAAGGTAGATGCAGAAATTATATTCCTAGTCAAACTAGGTACAAAATAACAGTTTGTAAGTTCAAGTACATGCCCTGAGGCCAATTCTAAAACAAAAGTGCCAACGGCCAAAACAACGACTGGAGTCCCATTTCCAACACGGAGGTCAATCTCTCCTGACGCCAGTACTCTTATTCGACTTATAGTCGTTTTTGTCGTTTAGGAAACTTGCAACAGTGAACTCATTCACTTCAAGTTCTCCTTCTCCATATATAAGAAAGCATCCTTAGTTCATCTAAGATACTTAAGGATGTTCTTAACTTCAATCCAGTGACTATCACTTGGATTGGCCTAATTGTGACTCCATATGCTCAAAGCATATAAGACACCAGGTCGCTTACATATCTTTCAATGTACGAGTTATCAGAGAGTGCCAACAACCTTTAGATCTATCCCAGTAGATCTTTATTCCTAGAATAAAAGTTGTCTCTCCCAAGTATTCTACGGAGAATTTTCATGAAAGCCAAGCTTTCACCGATTGTATTATGGGAATATCATTTCCAAGAAATGATATGTCATCATTATTTAGGACAATCACTGTCAGTGTGCTCCCAATAACCTCCTTATATACACAAGAATCATTTTCGTTTTGAATTAAATCATATACCATTATGATTACATCAAAACGCTGATTCCAAGAACGTAATGCTTGCTTCAATCCATAAATGGATCGAATTAACTTGCAAACCTTGTTTGCTTGTTTTGGTATGACAAAACCGTTAGGATGATGTAAACATCCTCCAAAAGGTTTCCGTTTAAGGAAAGCGGTTTTGACGTTCAGCTGCCATATTTCATAAATTAAACATGCAGCATGAGCAAGCATTATCCAAATGGATTTAACCATGGCAACGAGTAAAAGGTTTCGTCTTAATCGACACAATATTGATAACAATACCTTTTCGCTACAAGCCTAGCATTGCACGTTGGTATATTACCATCAATGTATGTCTTCCTTGAAGACTTATATAGAACCAATAGGCACAATGCCTTCCGGTACATCAACCAGTGTCCAAACTTGGTTGATATACATGGAATTCATTTCGGACTTCATGGCACTCTGCCATAATGGGGAGTCGATACCTTGTATCACTTCCTCATACGTAGTCAGTTCGTGTTCCTCAATAAGATTGACATCTTCATGAGGTGAGATCAGAAACCCATACCTCTCAGGTTATTTTCTGACTCTCTCCGACTTGCGCGGTTCTTGTTTATTCGAAGTTTGTGGTACAATCTCATCCCTGATGAACTGTTTGTGTTCCATTAAGGAATCGATGCCTTGAAAAGTATTACTCTGATTTTCATCGAGTTTTACTTTCCTCCCACTTACCACTGCATATAGGTATTCCTTTTAGGATAACCGCATGGTAAGCAACAATTACATTGTTCTCTAGTGAGTTGTATAAGTACTATACTTTGGTTTCCCTAGGATAACCTACAAATTAGGCACTTATCCGATTTGGGTTCTAGTTTGGTATCATCCAAACATATGCCTAGCATACCCAAATCTTCAGGAACGAGAAAACCCAGTTTCTTTCCTGTTCATATCTAATATGAAGTCTATAAAATAGATTTTCATGGAACCTTATTCAAAATAAGTTTTGCACTGTTTAATGCGTATCCCTAGAAGGAAAATGGTAGCTTAGAGCGACTCATGATTAACTTTACTATGTCCAACAAGGTTTGGTTTCTCCGTTCGGACACACCGCTCAATTGAGGTGTTCCGGGAGGAGTCCACATTGAAAGAATACTATAATCTTTCAAGTATTTGAGAAACTTATTTTTTAAGTATTTTCATCACGGTCCAATCGTGATGTTTTAATACTCTAGCCGATCTGTGTGTCTACTTCGTGTCGAAACTCTTTGAATTTGTCAAAAGTTTCTGATTCGTGTTTCATAAGAAACACATAACCATAACGCGATGCCACATCTGTAAAGGTTACGAAGTATTCATATCCACCTCCATCCTAGCTAGATATGGGCCGACTTACGTCACAATGAACGAGGGCTAACAGATCGGTGGCACTTGTACTTTTACCAAGTAAAAAGTGTTTTAGACACTTTGCCTAATAAACTAGATTCGTAGACATCATTTGATTAGAATCAAATCTGTCCTAGTATCCACTCTTCGAAAGTGTGGATATACGAGTCTTGTTAATGTGTCCCAGAAAACAATGCCACAAATAAGTCTCATCTGATTAATTCAGTTTGAGTTATTTGTTTGTCATGTCATACGTTTGAGATTCATTTATATTCTAAATATAAATACTGTTATTCACATCTAATGTGTTTATCTCAATATCTTCTTTATAAAATGAAACACTTTAGTGTTCTAGAATATATAGGTATATCCACAACGGATTAAACTCCGATATAGAGATAATGTTTCTAGTCAAACTAGTTACATTATAACAGTTTCCTAATTTAAGTACACACCCGAAGGTAGTTCTTAAACTTAGGCCTCTATGGTTAAAACAGCGACTCTCGTCCCGTTTCTGATTCGCAGATAAATCTCAACTGAAGTCATTTTCCTGCTAATCAGCAGATTCTGCACATCATTACATATATTATGTACCACATTTAGTATCAAAAATCCAATTTTGAAACTAATAGTGAACATTTTTATGTCAAACATACTTGAAGCTGGAGCCTTGCCCCGCGTTCAATTCCTTCATGTCTGCCTTGTCCATACGGCTGTCACGCTTTAGTAACCCTGTTTGCCACAGTTTAGGCAGACATCTTGGGATATGTCCTTTTGTCTTCCTAGAAGACTGTGATGATTTTGCCTTTGCCCCTTTTAGAAGCTCTGGCTGTGCCTCCTAGAGCATAGCCATCAACTCTCCAAGAGTTTATTCTTGATTCACAATGAACCTGCCCCAGCTTTCGGGTAGAGACTATAAGATCAAATCTTTGGTAGTCTCGGCCACGTAGGTAATGCCTAGCTAACAACGATATTAGTCCAACTAATATTTATTCGATTAATGACAAAAAATTGAAATGAGCGCGTATTGGCAAGTATCTAAACGAATTTGCAAATTTAATAATTGCCTCCCACTATTTTTCGGCGAGCCTCTAACCCTCTGGTTAGTACTCGGGAAACCTTGTTTCCTAGTGGGCTAGGATCCCGTTAAAAACACACAACCTTGACTTTGGCCAACAAATTGTATGATATTTAACTAGATATATCTCTAAGATCAATTGGATCTCATCCAATTCCTAGATCCAGTAGGTGGACATCCAAGTCCGAAACATATATCTAATATATGCCAATATATCCAATATATTGCCTAACCTTTTTCCTCTGAATCAATTAAGCCTTGGCTTTGGCACAACAAATTTAATGATTCCAGTTAAGCGAGACCCATTGACCTTGGAAAGCTTCGTAATCGATGTCGATTGACAAGAAATGATCTTGACTTTGGAAAACAAATCACAACTTGGACAAGACATGCGATATGGAACAAAGCCTTCATGATTCAAACACATCCGCGATGGACAAAGGTCTTGACTTTGGCCAACAAACCAGTGCCAATCTTGGATCTTGAGAATGAATCATTCAATGGAAGGAAAAACGCTTAATATTTGTTGAGGGTTTTTCGCGTAATTGGCAACCAATTAATTATCTTTAATTAGGTCTCATCATACACCCTTAAACATGCATTCTAAAAGCATAATAAGGCGCGATAAATAAATTAATAATGATATGCGGATGGATATTTAAAGCATTTTTTTCCTAGAATAAATCACTCTCTTTCCTCTCTCCCGCTAGCACAAATCTTACTTCTACCCAATTACATAACACTTCTACAGAAACCTCATTTACATTTAGGGGAATAGGTTAGAAGAGAAATATAAAGAGTCAAGAGGTAATAGGCTGGACACGCAGGTCCAATTTAATAAATTCTAAATTTATTACAACAATTTCCAAAATTGCCCTCACCCATCTAATATCCATCCGATATACATTATTCATACATCACATCCATGTATTCACACAAAGCATGTTATCAATCAATCTAATCCAATTAATTAATTTGAAATTAATGACCATCCAATGTTCAAACAACGATTTGATTTGCGCGAGTCAAACTCGTTTTAAGAATAAGTACTCAAAGTACGAATTCTTGAATTATATCAAACTACAATATTAAATCCAATTTAATTTGTATTTAATACTAATTCTTATTTAATTCCAAATTAAATAATTACACTTTATTAATGAGCCTTTGCGACTTAGATTCTAAATCTAATCTTTATGGGTCTCAAAGCCCAATTAACATCCAATGTCAATTTAATTAAAGTCCAATGGACTTTCAATTAATTTATAAGGCATGGACTTTGGCAACCAAAGCCCAATAAGGAATCACCATTTTGCCAAAAATCAATTTAGGCCCATTAGGCCCAATTAAAATTTTAAAGGGCCATTAAATCATATTTGGACTTTATGGAAATGGTTTTAGGCCCAATTGGATCCAACCAATTAACCTAAACCAAACTTGGCCCAACCAAGCGCATTAAGCCCAAATACAACTTTATAAGCCCAATTCCAAATTTAGCCCAATTAATTTAATCACAATATTCCAAGTATCACAATTAAATTAACTAAAGTGCATTAGCCATAATTAATAAGTCAAATTAACATTTCCAAAATACCAATTACACTAATTAATCATGCTTTCTAATTATCGATTCATGTCCAACATAATTGAAGCAAAATCAATCCCTTTTCCATGCTAATTGGTCACGAAATTTAGGTTTTATTGTCCAATTCCGATTTCAATCCAATTGAATCTCAAATCAACATTTCCCAAGTCTTTCAACTCATCCAATGATCAAAAGAATAAAAAATACCATGACATTAGGGCATACACACCATTCGGCCAAGCCAAAAATTGGGGGGAAAATTAATCCAATTTAATTTTCATCAAATTGATCATGCATAACTCCAAGTTATCATCATTCAAGCATATTCAAACAATCAATTTCATCAAATCATGCTGAAATCAATTTTACCCAAATTTTACCCTAAATCAATTTCATGCTTAATAAAGGCTCTTGATACCATTGTTGGGTTTACTAGGTTATCCCAAGATCAAATTAAGCTATGAAACATGTGAATACATTAAAGTAAAGTTGCTGAATACTCACTTTGATCGGCTTTTGGAATGCGAAGAACAACAAAAATTCCTTGAAGCATTCGGCCAAGGCTTCTTTTTGGTGCTTCATGGATTCGGTCAACCCCTCTTTGTGTGCTCCTTGAGTTGTCTTCAAGCTCCAAGCTTTGATGAAGGATTCCATGCTCATGAATGGGTTTCCCTATCACCTTTGTTATGACCCTTTATGTGCTAGCATTGGAGAAAATTACAACAAAATTCCCCTAAACTTTTCCTTGTTGCTCTCGACATTGAAGGAGAAAGAGAGAAAAAAATTAGCTCCAAGGCCGAAAAATGGGAGAGAGAGGAAGAAGATGAGTTGTGTTGTTTATAATTTCCAAAATCTAATACAACTTTCATATTCCAAAAAGTGGTACAAGGCAATTAAAGCCTTTTCAACCACTTCCATCAATCAATGATGACAAGGTGTCAATCACCAAAAAGGTGACAAGACATCCATCGCTTGAATGACTAGTGATGTGACGCGTGATGTGACTTGTGGGCCCCACTTGATTCGAAATGCGAGTGGGCATGCAAACACTCCCAGGCTCGGGTTCGCTAATTCCGAATTAACGAATTTTCCGTTGCGACGTAATTAAATCAAATTTAATTAAATAATTATGCCTAGCAAAATTACTATTCACATCGCTAGTGAAATAATACTAAATTAACTCGTTCGCCCGAATTAAAATCTAATTTTAATTCCACGTTGAAATCCAATTTCGTTTAATATATCGAATATATTATTTTATCGATTAATTCCAAATTAATCTTTCTCAATCTTTAAATAATATTTTATCCCAGATCCTAGATTAATTTTCTCTCTCTTATAATTAATCCCAGATTAATTATGTGTGAGTCATACGTCATCGGTGAATCTTCGGGAAGCGACCCATGAGATCCCCGGATATGTTGACAGTAAATCCGGTCGTCGGACTATCCGAACACGTACGTACCTAGTACTACGTTTTTACCAATTTACAAGATATGGTTGGCTTCTAGCAAAGCACCGTGCCTACCCAATTCTCCAGAAATATTCTTAAAGGAATATGTAATCTATATCAGGCGTAGTATACGTAGTATTACGTATTGCGATCCAGTATCGGATGTCAAGTGCTAGGTCTGGGGCTGGAATTGTATCTGCCCCATTAGAAGCACATGTCGGATCTCTGGTAACTAGTCTCTATAATCGGATAATCATGACCTAGTCATATTATCCCGATGACTGCAGTACTAAAGAGTACTAGTTCCGTATCCTACGTAACCATCATCTCCATATGACTAGAGTGATACTTCCATCTTGACATCACACCCAATATACTACGATTCTTAATAAACCCAAAAGAGGCGTACACAGAACCTGTTAAAGCCCTAGACGACCAAAACCAAAGTATATTGATTGTCGCAAGTATTAGCGGTGTAAGTCTCAGGTTATGATCAAATACGCCTACCCTGATTCGGACTTCCATAGACACATAGTCATACTACCAATGGAATTCTGAGGGGTCTATCCAAAGCGAGGTTGTTTCCGTACCATCGGTAAACACAACCTCCTATTACACTTGCATGAGTATCCAATACCCAAATATATGAGAACTATGCCATTATTCTCTCATAACACGCACAAGTGCAATACTAGTCTATTCCGCATTATCGATGTCCAATCTCGATAATACTACGACTAGGGATGTTTTAATGATTAAACCTTCATGGATTGATAATGTCTCATATCTTATCAATCCGGAACTAATCATATGGACTTTTATCATTTATATATCTTGGTAATCCAATTACAAATGATAAAAAAGAAATTTCCTTTGTCACATAGTTAATTTGTACAACAACACCATGTTTTGTACAAATAGTGATGATATGGGTCATAATTGTCCAACAATTATCCGATTTGGGTTCTAGTTTGGTATCATCCAAACATATGCCCAGCATTCCCAAATCTTCAGGAATGAGAAAACCCGGTTTCTTTCCTGTTCATATCTAATATGAAGTCTGTCTAACAGATTTTCATGGAACCTTATTCAAAATAAGTTTTGCACTGATTAATGCGTATCCTTAGAAGGAAAATGGTAGCTCAGAGCGACTCATAATTAACCTTATTATGTCTAACAAAATTTGGTTTCTCCGTTTGGACACACCTCTCAAATTTAGCTGTTCTGGGAGGAGTCCACTGTGAAAGAATACTATACTCTTTCAAATAATTGAGAAACTTATTGCTTTAGTATTTTCCACCATGGTCTAACCGTGACGGTTTAATACCTTAGCCGGTCTATCTGTCTACTTCGTGTCGAAACTCTTTGAATTTATCAAAAGTTTTCGATTCGTGTTTCACAAGAAAAACATAACCATAACGCGATGCCACATCCGTAAGGGTTACGAAGTGTTCATATCCACCTCTAGCCTAGCTAGACTTGGGCCCACTTACGTCACTATGAACGAGGGCTAACAGATCGGTGGAATTGTACTCTTACCAAGTAAAAAGTGTTTTAGTCACTTTGCCTAATAAACTAGATTCGTAGACATTATTTGAATAGAATCAAATATGTCCTAGTACCCACTCTTCGAAAGTGTGGATATACGAGTCTTGTTTATGTGTCCCAGAAACAATGCCACTTTTAAGTCTCAACTGATTTATTCAGTTTGAGCTATTTGTTTGTCATGTTATATGTTCGAGATTCATTTCTAATGTGTTTATCTCAATATCATCTTTATAAAATAAAACACTTTAGTGTTCTAGAATATAAAGGTATACCCGCAACGAGTTATACTCTGATATAGAGATAATGTTTCTAGTCAAACTAGGTATATTATAACAGTTTCCTAATTTAAGTACATTTCCTGAGGGTAGTTCCTAAACTTAGGTTTCTACGGTTAAAACAGTGACTCTCGTCCCGTTTCCAACTCGTAGGTCGATCTCAACTGAAGTCAGTATCCTGCTCATCAGCAGATTCTGCACATCAGTACATATCTATGTACTACATCTAGTATCAAAATCCAAGTTTGAAACTAATAGTGAACATGTTTATGACAAACATACTTGAAGTCGGAGCCTTACCCGTCTTCTCTTCCTTCACATCTGCCTTGTCCATACGACAGTCACGTTTCTAGTGACCCCGTTTGCCACAGTTTAGGCAGACATCTTGGGATATGTCATTTGTCTTCACAGAAGACTGTGATGATTTTGCATTTTCCCCTTTCAGAAGCTCTGGCTCTGCCTCATTGAGCATAGCCGTCAACTCTCCAAGAGTTTACTCCTGGTTCACAATGAACTTGCCCCAGCTTTCGGGTAGAGACTATAAGATCAAATATTTGGTAGTCCCGGCCACGTAGGTAATGCCCAGCTAACCCAGCTGATCGATGTCAACAATCATCTGCGACACCTAGTGCTCGATAGATGTACTCTCTGACATACATGAGTGAAAGAGCTTCTTTTGCAATTCGTGCTTCTAAGATCTTGTTAGACAATTATGACCCATAATGTCACTATTTGTAAAAGACATTGTGGTTTTTGTACAAATTAATTATGTAGCAATGGAAATTGCATTTTATCATTTTGTAATTTGATTACTTATATATATAAATGATAAAAGTCCTTATGATTAGTTCCGGATTATAAGATATGAGACAATATCAATCCATAATGGTTTAATCATTAAATATCCCTAGTCGTAGTATTATCGAGATTGGACATCGATAATGCGGAATAGACTAGTATTACACTTGTGCGCGTTGTGAGGGCATAACGGCATAGTTCTCATATATTTGGGTATAGGATACTCATGCAAGTGTAGTAGGAGGTTGTGTTTTACCGATGGTACGGGAAACAGCTTCGCTCTGGATAGACCCCTCGGAATTCCATTGGTAGTATTACTATGTGTCTATGGAAGTCCGAATCAGGGTAGGTGTATTTGGTCTTAACCTAAGACTTGTACCGCTAATACTTGCGATAATCAATGTACTTTGGTTTTGGTCGTCCAGGGCTTTAACAGGTTCTGTGTACGCCTCTTCTGGGTATATTGAGAATCGTAGTGTATTGGGTGTGATGTCGAGATGGAAGTATCCATCCAGTAATAGTGGAGATGATGATCACGTAGGATACAGAACTCGTTCTCTTATATGCTGCAGCTATCGGGATATTATGACTAGGTCATGTTTATCCGATTATAGAGACTAGTTACTAGAGATCCGATATGTGCTTCATACGGGGCAGACACAATTTCAGCCCCAGGCCTAGCACGTGACATCCGATATTGGATCGAAATACGCTATACTACGTATACTACGCCTGATATAGATCACATATTCCTGTAAGGATATTTCTGGAGAATTGGGTAGGCACGATGTTTTGCTAGAAGCTAACCATGTCTCGTAAATCGGTAAAAATGTAGTACGAGGTACGTACGTGTTCAGATAGTCCGACGACCGGATTTACTGCCAACATATCCAGGGATCTCTTGGGTCTCTTCCCGAAGATTCACCGATGATGAATGATTCGAACTTAATTAATCTGGGATTAATTACGGAGAGATTTTATCTGGGATAAAATACTATTTGAGGAGAGAGAACGATTAATTTGGAATTAATCGTTAAAGTAATATATTCGATATATTAAACGAAATTAGATTTTGACGCGGAATTAAAATTGGATTTTAATTCGGGCTAACGAATTAATTAAGAATTAATTCGCTAGCTGTAGGCATTGCATTTTTGCATACCGGCCCGATGATGTGTCTCGTAAGGAGGCACTACCTTTAAGTCGTGGAAGTCGCGGAAAACGGTCGTCGGAAAGGAGAAGTCAATAATTGACACATCATTGGTTTTAATTCGTTGAAACAGAAACTGCGAAGAATGAGACCTGAATGGGCCGAGAAAGTCAGAGAAGAAGTCAAGAAGCAGATAGATGTGGGATTCTTAGAAGTAATGAATTATCCTGAGTGGTTGGCAAAAATTGTGCCAGTACCGAAGAAAGATGGGAAAGTTAGAATGTGCGTGGATTACAGAGATCTCAACAAGGCTTGCCCAAATGATGATTTTCCTCTGCCGCATATAGATGTACTGGTCGATAGTGCGGCCTTATCTGCTATGTATTCATTTGCAGATGGATTTTCAGGATATAATCAGGTTCTCATGGCTGAAGAAGATAAGCATAAGACTGCATTTGTCACTGAATGGGGTACTTACCGCTACAAGGTGATGCCATTTGGGCTCAAGAATACGGGAGCTACTTATCAACGGATGGCCACTACATTATTCCACGATTTGATGCACAAAGAGATTGAAGTGTATGTGGATGACATGATGGTAAAGTCAGAAATGAGAGGAGGGCATATAGAAGCATTGGAGAAGTTCCTTGAACGAGTCGACAAGTATAACTTGCGGTTGAATCCCAAGAAGTGTGTATTCGGAGTGACGTCGGGTAAGTTGCTAGGCCATACAGTGGGAATGGGTGGAATAGAAGTGGATCCTGAAAAAATCAAGGCTATTACAGAGATGTCAGCACCGAAGACGGAGAAAGAAGTCAGAGCATTCCTGGGGAAAATCCAGTACATCAGTAGGTTCATTGCCAAGTTGACGTCGGTATGTGAGCCTATTTTCAAACTATTGAGAAAGGACCAGCTAGTGAAGTGGAATGAGCAGTGTCAAGCAGCTTTCGACAAAATCAGAGAATATTCGGTGAAGCCTCCTGTGGTGAGCACTTGAATACGGGATCTCGATGGTGGAAGCCTGAGTGGTTAATGAGATGACTAGGTGAAGAGATGGTGGATCGGTGAATGACCGTTTGCTTGGATCTCCACTCTGGTTTACGTAAGCTACGATATATGATATGGTCAGAAATAGAAGAAAAGTCTCTATAAAAAAGAAAAATAAAAAAATAAACCGCCTATAACCAATAAGCGTGAAGATATCCATGGGAGAGTATTAGGACCACCATGAGGAGAAATGCTACCTTAAAGGGTAGGCGTGTCAAGAAAAAGAAAAGAGAAAAAAAAAAAGACAAAAGCCAAGTGCAAAAGACTATATCATGTTAAGTATGCCGAAGTAATCACGGAATGTGATTAAGATATCCAGGTTGGTTAGACCCACTGGTTCGATTCTCCGAAGCGAAATCATCGAGTTGGCTAACTTGAGGAAAAAGCTGTGAAAGAGCCTTGGCACACACACACTAGAAGTCTAGTTCAGATCACATATTCAGACGATCGGTGTTGAGCATATCAAGTACTTTAAAGATTCTCTCGCTTCGACTTGAAGCACCCGTTGAGGACGAAAATATATCTAGCTATCAAAGATCATCTCGCGAGAGAAAATGAAGCATAACATTGGCATTAGTATCAGTATTGCCGGGTATGGCATTCCGGGGGCGAGGCCCACATTAGTTCAATATCAGTTCTGCCAGGTATGGCATTCTGGGGGCGAGGCCCACATTGGTTTAGATATCAGATCAGTTCAGCCAGGTACGACACTCCGGTTATGGAGATATCAGATCAGTTCAGCCAGGTACGGCACTCCGGGTATGGATATATCAGATCAGTTTTGCCAGGTACGGCACTCCGGGTATGGAGACATTTCAGCGACACCTTGAGTATGAGGTTTAGCGCGCCAGGTACGGCACAATCAGATCAACTCTGTGGCTCTCTAGGCACGGAGGAGTCACTGTGACACCCTAGGTACGGGGTTAGCATTCAGACATCTGTGGCTCTCTAGGTACGGAGGCGTCACTGCGACACCCTAGGTACGGGGTTAGCATTCAGACATCTGTGGCTCTCCAGGTATGGAGGCGTCACTGCGACACCCTAGGTACGGGGTTAGCATTCAGACATATGTGGCTCTCTAGGTACGGAGGCGTCACTACAAAACCCTAGGTACGAGGTTAGCATTCAGACATCTGTGGCTCTCTAGGTACGGAGGCGTCACTGCGACACCCTAGGTACGGGGTTAGCATTCAGACATCTGTGGCTCTCTAGGTACGGAGGCGTCACTGCGACACCCTAGGTACGGGGTTAGCATTCAGACATCTGTGGCTCTCCAGGTATGGAGGCGTCACTGCGACACCCTAGGTACGGGGTTAGCATTCAGACATATGTGGCTCTCTAGGTACGGAGGCGTCACTGCGACACCCTAGGTACAGGGTTAGCATTCAGACATCTGTGGCTCTCTAGGTACGGAGGCATCACTACAACACCCTAGGTACGGGGTTAGCATTCAGACATCTGTGGCTCTCTAGGTACGGAGGCGTCACTGCGACACCCTAGGTACGGGGTTAGCATTCAGACATTTGTGGCTCTCTAAATATGGAGGCGTCACTGCGACACCCTAGGTACGAGGTTAGCATTCAGACATCTGTGGCTCTCTAGGTACGGAGGCGTCACTGCGACACCCTAGGTACAGGGTTAGCATTCAGACATCTGTGGCTCTTTAGGTATGGAGGCGTCGCTGCGACACCCTAGGTACGGGGTTAGTATTCAGACATATGTGGCTCTCTAGGTACGGAGGCGTCACTGCGACACCCTAGGTACGGGGTTAGCATCATCACTGCGGCACTCTAGATACGGAGACGCAACCGCGACGCCCTAGGTACGGGGCTTAGCACCATCAACTTAACACAGCAGGCAGACCATGTGGCAGCTGGCGAGCCAGCTAAGTAAAAATGCATTGCACATACTTTGATAGGATTGTCATTGTCACACACTGAACAAGTCCCATCAAAGTGGGGGCGACTGTAGGCATTGCATTTTTGCATACCGGCTCGATGATGAGTCTCGTAAGGAGGCACTACCTTTAAGTCGTGGAAGTCGCGAAAAACGGTCGTCGGAAAGGAGAAGTCAATAATTGACACATCATTGGTTTTAATTCGTTGAAATTCGCTTGTTGAATCTTCGTTTCAAGGCATTTCCTTGGCCCGAAATCCCCGCAAACCACTCTAAGCTCACCTAGACACCGAAACCCACATCCAAAGCCCATGAAACCAAAACAAATCAAACACCAAGCCCACCAACCATGAAGCCCACGCCCAAGACAACAAATTCACCCCTCCATCCACTATTCAAACATGATTTACCCTTCTACCAAACTTGTTTTACACCTTTGACCTCACTTTTACCTTGACACCAACTTTCCAAGCCATTTATTGAACTAACCCCACACCATTTAAGCCTAAACCCCACGCCTATGACAACTAATCCCCTTTTCTTCATTTTCAAATCACCTTTCTTTTATTGTCAACAAAGATCACAATAATCCATCAACTTTCCACAAAGCAAGTCACCAAAATTAATTACCCTTCACCATCACTTGGCCTACCTCATCAATGCTCTCCCATTTGCCTATATAAACTACCATTTTCTTCCTTTGAAACACCTAGAGCACATTAAGCAAACACTTAGCATTTGGATAACACAAAACAGCCCCTCATTCCCTCTATAAGTCACGCCCAAAGCCTATTTTCCACTGCCCATCCATCACAGCCCTCATCCTCACGCACACTGCCTCTGGATTAGCTTCCATTCAGCCCCTCATCACCAGTGCACACTGCCTCACTTCTGCCTTTGATAATCAGCTCACTTCAGCCCCTTCATCTCACGCCAAGACTGCCTCCTATTTCAGCCTTTTAAACACGCCTGGACCAACCTTCCTCCACTGCCCAGTTCAGCGCCCCATTAAGCCCTCATTCAGCACCAAGTTCACGCCCTCAACTGCCTCTGAATCAGCCCCTCACTGCCTCTCAACTTGCGCCCAAATCAGCCCTCACTTCAGCCCCAAAACACACGCCAAGACTACTTCCATTCTGCCCTCAAACCAACGTCCAAGTCAGCTCCTTATTGCCTCTATTCTTCACGCCAATTAGCCTCAATTCAGCCCCAGAAACAGCCCCTTACTCAGCCCTATAAACCACGCCTATTACCCTCATTTTAGACCTGAAGTTCACGCCCCTAATTGCCCCATTATAGACCTGAAATACACGACTAAACTGCCTCCCTAACCAGCCCTCATTTCACGAAAATACCTCACCACACAGCCCTCATTTTTCCCCTTGCAGTTCACGCCCAAACACCTTCAAAAACTGCCTCAACTAGCACTCTTCACTGCCTCATTTAGTCCCCTCAAGAACAACAGCCCACTGCCCTCAAAAATTACCAAAACAACCTCAAATCCACTGCCAACCAGTGAGCTAAGTGTGGTGACCTGAATCGCCACGAAACGGAGTGGAAACAGCGAACAAAACAGCGAAACAACGAAGGAAAACATCGAACCAGCGAACCGGAGGAGTCACGGTGTCTTAGCCCTTCCGACGGCCGTGTAACGTACCTCCGAAAAAACGACACAAAAGGTTAGACCTGAGGGTTTATATTATGGAATTTATTCACATGAAATAATGATTTAGGAAATGTGTTTTATAATGTTTAGCATGAATAATTAGATTAGCATGTTGTTGGAATTTGTTCACATGAAATAATGACTTAGGAATATGTTTAGCATGAATAATTAGTTTAACATGTTGTTGGAATTTATTCACATGAAATAATGATTTAGAAAATGTGTTTTATGGTATCTAGCATGAATAAATAATTAGCATGTTATCTAATTTAAGTTGTGTAAATTGGTAACTTAGAAAAGCATGTAACTTACTTTTCTTCGCATGAGAACTATGACTTAGTATATGATGTGATTTCGGGTGAATGGAATATGTGTTCTTTCTTGTGGTATATTGGATGGAAACCCGGACATAAATTCCATAGCCGAATCCGAATGGACGGTATTATGGTTTGCACTCGGGATACAATGCCCCGTACCACTTGAAAGATTCATGTATTTCATTTCACCAACTTGTATTTGAGCATGATTAGGCCATTAGAATGTTGTTTTACTTTTAGCATGACTTAGTTATTTACCTTTCGTATTAGGAATTTAAGTTATGGCATGTTTAGATTACTATTTATGTAACATGTTTAATGTGTGATGCCGAATGTTTGCCGTTATGAAAGTTTACTTTTGAAGCATGCAAACCTAGATTTTGGCTTTATAAGAATTTAGACTATGTATGTTGAGTAGACTTGGTTAATATTGCGCAAATCCATTCATTACAAACGACATAAGTAAGGGACCATTCTGAACCCAACGGTTTGAGGTCTTCCCTTGCGAGGGGTGAGTGCGGCCTTAAATCATTTTCCGGTTCACACCGGGTGGCGACTCTTTTATTCTCCGGTTTAGTCCCATGTGGGCTACTCCGTACTCCCAACCGGGCCGCGAGCCCGGAACAACATGCGTCGCCCAGTTTCTGTGTCCTACACTAGCGATGTGAATAGTAATTTTGCTTGGCATTATTTTTAATTAAATTTGATTTAATTACGTCGCAACGAAAAATTCGTTAATTCGGAATTAACGAACCTGAGCCCGGAATGTGTTTGCGAGGCCACTCTAATTTTGAATCAACTGCGGCCACAAGTCACATCGCTCGTCACATCGCATGTCACTTTAGTGATGGATGTCAAGTCACCTTTTGGTGATTGACAACCAGTCACTATTCATGATGGTGGTTGTTGAGGGCATTGAATGCCATTTTTTGCTCCAAAATTGGTTTTGCTTTTTGGAAAAGCTTTTACCAAATTTTGGTAACACTTTTTGCATTATTGTTTTTGGAAAATAAAATCAAACAAAAGAAAAACTCTCTCTCTCTCCCCCAAACCTCACAAAGCCGTGAGCCTCCCTTGGTGGATAGAAAAATTTGTAGCAAATATTTCTTAAGCTAGCACTTGAAGTATCATTCAAAGGTGATAGAGAAACTTCTCCCTTGAGCTTGGAATCAAAAGATCAAAGCTTGGAGCTTGAAGATCTCAAACAAAAATGAGTACATTGGCCGAATTCAAGAGAGCAAATTTTTGTGTTCATCGTCTTCAAAATCCGATCAAAGTAAGTATGTTTCCGCCATTCTTCTTTGAGTATTCATTCTTTTTCATTGCTAAAATCGATCTTGGGAATGTAATAGAAACCCAACAATGGTATCATGGAGCCTAGTTTAAGCATGAAAAAAATTAGGGTAAAATTTGGATAAATTGGATTTGAGCATGATTTAACCAAATTGTTTGTTTGAGCATGCTGTATATGGATAACTTGGAGTTATATATGATCAATTTTATGAAAAATTATTGGATCAATTTTTCCCCAAATATTGGGATTGGCCGAATGCATAGTATACCCTAAAGTCATGGTATTTTTTGTTCTTTTGATCATTGGATGAGTTTAAAGACTTGGGAAATGATGATCTGAGATTCAATCGGATTGAAAACGAAATTGGACAAAAAACCCTATGAATGCCGTGAGCTATGGAGCATGAAATGAGTTGATTTTTTATTTCAAAATGTTGGACATGAGTTGAACAAATTAATACATGATTAATTGATCAAATTAGTATTTTGGAAATGTTGATTTAGATAATTAATTAATGTAATACACTTTAATTAATTGAATTTTGAAATTTGGAAATTAGAATTTAATTAATTGGGCTTGGTTTAGAATTGGGCTTTATATGTTGTATTTGGGCCTTATGGACTTGGTTGGGCCAAGTAGGTTTGGGTCAATTGGATTGGATCCAAATTGGGCCTAAACCACTCCATTAAGTCCAAATATAACTAATGGACCTTTTATTGTTTAATTGGGCCTAATGGGCCTAAATTGGTTTCTTGGCAAATAAGGGTGATTCCTTAATTGGGATTTGGTATTTGGGTTTGACCCATATTGACCAAAGTCCATGCATTAAGAAATTAATTGAAAGCCATTGGACTTTAATTAAACAACATTGGATGTTAATTGGGCTTTAAGACCCATTTAGATTAGATTTGGAATCTAAGTCATAAAGGCGCATTTAAAAGTGTAGTTATTTAATTTAGAATTAAAAAAGAATTAGTATTGAATACGAATTAAATTAGATTTAAATTGTAGTTCGATATAATTCAAGAATTCGTACTTTGAGTACTTATTCTTAAACGAGTTGGACTCGCGCAAAATCAAATCGTTGTTTGAACATTGGATGATCACTTTATTCAAGATTAATTAATTGGATTAGATTGATTGAATAACATGCTTTGTGTGAATACATGGATGTGTTGAATGAATAATGTATATCGGATGGATATTAGAAGGGAAAGGGCAATTTTGGAAATTGTTGTAAATTTAGAATTTATTAAATTGGACCTGCGTGTCCAGCCTTATCTCTCTTGATTCTTTGTAATTCTCTTCTCACCTAATTCCCCTCAATGTTAATGAGGTTTCTTTAATTGTATTATGTAATTGGGTAGAAGTAAGAATAGTGCTAGCCGGGGAGAGGAAATGGAGTGATTTGTTCTAGGAACAATCTGTGAAATATCCATCTGCATATCGTTATTAATTTATTTCTGCGCTTTATATGCTTTTAGAATCCATGCTTAAGGGTGTATGATGAGACCTAACAAAGATAATAAATTGGTTGCCATTTACGCGAAAAACCCTCAACAATATTAAGCGTTTTTCCTTCCATTGAGTGATTCTTACTCAAGATCCAAGATTGGCACTGGTTTGTTGGCCAAAGTAAGACCTTTGTCCATCGCGGATGTGTTTGAATCATGAAGGCTTTGTTGCATATCGTGTGTCTTGTCCAAGTTGTGATTTGTTGGCCAAAGTCAAGATCACTTCTTGTCCATCGACATCGATTACGAAGCTTTCCAAAGTCAATGGGTTCCGCTTAACTGGAATCATTAAGCTTGTTGTGCCAAAGCCAAGGCTTAGTTGATTCAGAGGAAAAATGTTAGGAAAATATATCGGATATATTGGCATATATATTGTGTATATGTTTCGGACTTGGAGGTACACTTACCGGATCTAGGAATTGGATGAGATCCAATTGATCTTAGAGATCTACCTAGTTAAATATCATACAGCTTGTTGACCAAAGTCAAGGTTGTGTGTTATTTAACGGGATCCTAGCCCACTAGGAAACTAGGTTTCCCGAGTACTCAACAGAAGGTTAGAGGCTCGCCGAAAAATAGTGGGAGGCTAGTATTGAATTTGCAATTTCGTTCAAATACTTAGCTTTACGCGCTTTCAAATTATTTCATCAATTATTTTATTAGTTGGACTAATATATTATTATTTTTCTTGTAACAGTTAGACTATTGCGGTTAAGATGACAGGAAATTTAAGCATTAGGGATATTGTCATGGGCGACAACGTTTTTAATGGCACAAACTTTCAAGACTGGGATATGAATCTCAGAATTGTTCTGGATCCGAGAAGTTACTCTACAATATAGAGCGACCTCTTCGGCCTAAGCCCCGACCTGATCAGTTGCTTGAGCTAGAGCTTTGGAAGACTCATAATGATGATAATGTGACTGCTCAATCGGTAATGCTTGCCACTACCGTCGTCAAAACAAGGGGTTGGATCCCTATGAGATGATAGCGAAGTTGCACGATCTCACCGATCTAATCTTAGATCGCAAAGATACGAGTTGCAGAAGAAGTTCTTCCGTGCTCACATGTCAGAAGGTACGTCTGTTGAGCACCATGTCTCATAGATGATTGCTGACATTGAGCAGCTTGGACAGATGGGCATAGTCTTCGAGGCTGAGACTTCAGTAGATTCGATCTTACAGTCTCTCCCCGACACTTGGAGTGTGTTCATCATGAACTACAACATGTTGAACCAAGACCAAACTCTTGGAGAGTTGATGTCCACTCTACGTGAGGCAGAAAGGAACTCCTTAAGGGCAAGAAGCGTGAGGCGCACAATGCTTCAACATCTGAGACTCCGAGGGCTTGGCCCAAGGCGACTGGAGGTGTTAAGAAGAAGAAGCATAAGAAGAAGGGCGAGGCCAAATCGTCAAAAGGTTCTGGGAAACCTAAGGACAAATCCCAAGATGTTTGTCTCCAGTGCGGCAAGCGGGGTCACTGGAAGCGTGACTACCGTGAGTACAAGGCACACATGAAGGAAATCAAAGCGGGCAAGGCACTGGCTTCAGGTATGTTTGTTATAGAAATAAACATGTCTACTACTAGTTTTAAAAAATTGGATTTTTGATTCTGGTTGTGGAACTCATATATTTACTGATGTGCAGGATCTGCAGATTAGCAGGAGACTGACCTCAGGAGAGATTGACCTTCGCGTTGGAAATGGGACACAGGTCGCCGTTTTGGTCGTTGGCACTTTTTTTTTGGAACTGTCCTCGGGGCATGTACTTAAACTTACAGACAGTTATTATGTACATAGTTTGACTAGGAATATTATTTCTGTATCTATGTTAGCCCAATGTGGGTACACTTTTGTATTTAGAAACACTGGGTGTTTTATGTATAAAAATGATATGGAAATTTCACTGCTGAAGTAAATAATGGTCTATATATTTTGAATATGAATCAATCTCAAACATTTTATGTAACAAACAAAAGGCTTAAAATAAGTAACAAAGATGAAACTTATATGTGGCATTGTCGTCTGGGACACATTAACAAGACTCGCATATCCACACTTTCGAAGAGTGGGTACTTGGACGGATTTGATCCAAATTCATATGACGTCTGCAAATCTTGTTTATTAGGCAAGATGCCTAAGTCACCTTTTAATGGTAAAGGTGCACGTGCCACCGAACTATTAGCCATTGTTCATAGTGACGTTTGTGGGCCCATATCTAGACAGGCTAGAGGTGGATATAAATACTTCTTAACCTTTACGGATGATGCATCGCGTTATGGTTATGTGTAACTTATGAGACACAAGTCGGAAACCTTTGAGAAATTCAAAGAGTTTCGACACGAAGTAGAAAACAGACCGGAAAAAGTATTAAGACATTACGGTCGGACCGTGGTGGCGAATACTTAAGCAATGAGTTTCTTGATTACTTGAAAGAATATGATATTCTTTCACAGTGGACTCCTCCAGGAACACCGCAATTAAACGGTGTGTCCGAACGGAGAAACTGAACTTTGTTAGACATGGTAAGGTCTATGATGAGTCGCACAGAGCTACCTATTTCCTTCTGGGATATGCATTGAATAGTGCAATACTTATTTTGAATAAGGTTCCATCAAAGTCTGTTCAATAAACTCCGTATGAAATATGGACAGGAAAGAAACCGGGTTTCTCATTCCTGAAGATTTGGGGTTGATGGGCATACGTCAAACGTTTGGATGGTACCAAACTTGAACCCAAATCGGATAAATGCCTTTTTGTAGGATATCCTAGGGAAACCAAAAGATATTACTTCTATCACCCACAAGAGAACAAAGTATTTGTTGCTCTACATGTGGTTTTCTTTGATAAGGAATTCCTAAATGCAGTGATAAGTGGGAGGAAAATAGAACTCGATGAAAATCAGAGTGATAGTATTCCTGGCACAGAATCCTTAACGGAACATGAACAGTCCATCAAGGATGAGACTGTACCACAATCTTCGAATACACAAGGACCGCGTAGGTCGGAGAGAGTCAGAAAACAACCTGAGAGGTATTGGTTTCTGATCTCACCTCATGTGGATATTAATCTTATTAAGGAAGACGAGCCGGCTACGTATGAGGAAGCGATACAAGGTATCGACTCCGATTTATGGCAAGATG